>LGRX02027480.1:0-48763 GCA_001247695.2 Cymbomonas tetramitiformis | reverse complement strand
GAGATGGTTTCGGTGTAGTTCTCAATGTGGGTGAGACACGGCTGCTGAGGTGGTTTCGGTGTAGGTCTCAATGTGGGCGAGACACGGCTGCTGAGTTGGATGTGCGAGCTGGCATACGACGTCGGTCGGCAGGCGACATCGTTCTGCGGCGCGCGGCTGAGTGCGTGAGGGATAAGGTCGCAGTTATCGATGTAGGTGACATGTGGCCGTTGCGGTTCAGACGTGCGAGCTTGCAGACGACGTCGGTCTGCGGTGTGTGGCTGAGTGCGTGAGTGGTGGTGACGCAGCTCTCGATGTACAACTATGTGGTCGCTGAGATACGGATGTGCGCACTGGCAGGCGACATCGGTCTGCGGCGCGCGGCTGAGTGCGTGAGGGATAAGGTCGCAGTTCTCGATGTAGGTGACATGTGGCCGTTGCGGTTCAGATGTGCGAGCTTGCAGACGACGTCGGTCTGCGGCGCGCGGCTGAGTGCATGAGGGATGACGACGCACCTCTCGATGTACAGCTACGTGGTTGCTGAGATACGGACGTGCGCCCTGGCAGGCGACGGACATCGGTCTGCGGTGCGCGGCTGAGTGCGTGAGGGATAAGGTCGTAGTTCTCGATGTATGTGACATGTGGCCGTTGCGGTTCAGATGTGCGAGCTTGCAGACGACGTCGGTCTGCGGCGCGCGGCTGAGTGCGTGAGTGATGACGACGTACCTCTCGATGTACAGCTACGTGGTTGCTGAGATACGGACGTGCGTGCTGGCAGACGACGTCGGTCTGCGGTACGCGGCTGAGTGCGCGAGTGATGGGGGCGTAGTTCTCGATGTCCAGTCATGCGGCTGCCAAGGTACAGGTGTGCGCCCTTGCAGCCGACATCGGTCTGTGATGCGCGGCTGAGTGCGTGGGTGACAACAACGTAGATCTCGATGTACAGATATGCAGCTGTTGATGCCACGCTGAACTCGAATGGCTTAGCGTTGTCTACGGCGGCAGGCGCGTTGATCGTGTAGTTGAGAGCGGAACGTATGTGGCAGTGAGGCGACCGCGATTGTGGTTTTGGTGTCTGGAGAGGGAAATTTTGAAATGATACCCCCCCCCCGGCTGTCGGTGTAGAAAGCGACGTCGTAGGTTGTGGCAAATTGCTGCATGATGTACGTGGAGAGCTGTGGTACTGATTTGTTGGGTGCGGGGTGATCTGACGGCTGCGTGGGACAATCTCTTGGTTGCGGGAAGTGGGAGATGACGTCGGCATTGTTTTGAGTGCGGGAGGCGTGATGATATGGGAATGTAGATTGATGGAAGGGGTTGGGTGGGCGATTGTGTCAATACTTTTCCCCCCAGTCTTGAGGAATCTGTGAGGAAGACGTGAGACTGACATTTTTTTTGTTCTTGGGGGTTGGTGGCCGCTGGGAGAGTTGTGGAGGCATGGTGGTGAAGGGAATTTGTTGTTCTGTTGGGCTGCTGTATTGCCTGTACCTGCGTAACAACAATCAGAATCGGGTGCTGTCCCGCGCAGCACCCGGGTCAGTACCTTTCAGGAGTGGTTGCTCCACTGTCACGTGGAAGTCTCGGCCACTGCCACGCGGCTGTCTGTTGGGACCACTGTCACGCGGTCGTCCTGAAATCTTCAGGAGTGGTGTTCCACTGTCACGTGGAATTCTCGGCCACTGTCACGCGGCTGGCTGTTGGGACCACTGTCACGCGGTCGTCCTGAAATCTTCAGGAGTGGTGTTCCACTGTCACGTGGAATTCTCGGCCACTGTCACGCGGCTGGCTGTTGGGACCACTGTCACGCGGTCGTCCTGAAATCTTCAGGAGTGGTGTTCCACTGTCACGTGGAATTCTCGGCCACTGTCACGCGGCTGGCTGTTGGGACCACTGTCACGCGGTCGTCCTGAAATCTTCAGGAGTGGTGTTCCACTGTCACGTGGAATTCTCGGCCACTGTCACGCGGCTGTCTGTTGGGACCACTGTCACGCGGTCGTCCTGAAATCTTCAGGAGTGGTGTTCCGTTGTCATGATACGGCGAGATATACAGGCCGTGAGTATATTATGCTGGATGTGACACACCGACAGTCAAATCTGTCACTTGTCACTTCCTATAGTAGGCTGGGTGACCGTCACCAGTAGACGGGAAACACCCGTTAGTATTTATGTGTACCTCTTTTATCAATCTGAGATTTTTACCGTTCTGACATCGAAACCCTTAACTCAGGGTTTATTCTCCGTTATCCGATATATACACACCCGACTATATATCTGACAGGTTTGGCCCCACTTACGCTTTATTTAGCCACTGCGACGCCGCAAGGATGATTGGCTAAAGCCAGACGCTTGGGATGGAGTGAGGCGCTCCGCGCGTGGAAGTGCCGGCAGTCGCGGGTATGGCCTAAATTTTGTGGGTTGATTTACGGCTAGCTGTAGGCCTTTGAGGACATCTTTTCTACGGGATTTAACGTTGGATTGGTTTACACATCCTGGTTGGTCACCACACCGTTTCGTATCGGCCGCCATCTACCACACGACTTCTCGGAATTTCTGCTCTCTCACGGCAGCCGTATCGACGACCCACCGCATTTCTTGGCCGCCCAAGACTACCGCATTTTTTCCACGTCTTCTTGCCTCACTCCACCCCTGTAGTCTTCTTCATCATGGTTGCTTCTACTAGATCGACGGCTAGCATGGCGAATCGCCGCCGCACATTAAGCACAATCTTTGACTCCGTTTCTGCCAGGCATGCCAACACGCCCGCGACCCCGCCAGCGGCACAGCCGGCCGCTAATTCGGCGGGTGCTACATTTTTGGCATCGGTACGCACCTTACAGCGGGAGCACTTCGACATGAAGGTGGCGAAGCACGTCCAGCGCAAGTTGTTCGACGGCAAAGAGGGGAGATTTTCCGGTGCGGAGCCCCACGCGGCGGCCATCTTCACGAGAATGGTCTCTGCCCTGCAGGCAGCATTCGTCACTGAGGACATCGGTTTCTTCCCGCTCTTCACGCTGGACGACGCTACTTTGGCCGTCCGCGTGGAGGCCAACAATTTATTGTTCTCCACGATCGAGCTGCTGATCGACCCCTCGTCGCCCGCAGCGGATTGGTTGGACTCGTCCCACGCCAGCTTCCCGGCAGACGGTAAGCGTGTCCTGCTCGAGTTCGCCCGTCGGATGATCCCGATTGGGGACTCCTTCCAGGGGCAAGCGGACATGTTTGCCGTCCGCATCGCTGCGGGCGTGGACCCTCATGGGCCCATTGAGGACTTCAACGCCGCGCTCAAAGCTGCGAGGACCAGGTCGACGCTCCAGGACAAGGACGTGAAGTCCCTTTTCATCAAAGCCCTCGACACCACCTTCTACCAGCCGGTGGTGTCCCGTTTGCTTCTTCACGACCAACGAGCCGCCCACGACCTACTCACTATTCAGCAGTGGGTGCGGGAGTGCTACGGCGAGCACGTGCGGGCGGGTACCGCCACCGCATCCGCACACCGGTACTCCCACGGCACGCACTTCATGGAGAAGGACGTTGATGGGTCGGGTGCGGCGAGTGAGGTCGCGGACTTACGAACAATGGTGCTCGACTTGAAGCGGCAATTGGCCGCCTTCCTCGTCACCGCCGAGTCCGAACCGTCTCCGCGGGGGTTTACCCCTCGCGCGGACAAGCCAGACCGCCGCGTGAAAACCCGCTTCGCGGCCTCACCCCTCCCCAAAGGGGGGAATTGGTCTCAATCCGTCTCGAGGAAGGTGGCCTTCCACCGCGACAGCGGTGCGACCATCCCGTACTGCCAAAATCAGGTGTGTGCTAAGGGGAAGGCGAGGCATTGGCACCGGGACTGCCCGAACGGGGGCAGGACCGGACTCTCGGCCTTCGCCTTCGCCGAGGAGGCCGAGAACTCCGTGTTGGCCGCGAGGTTCCAACACGCCATCGACAACGGCGACCCCGTGGAATTCGACGCCCTCTGCATGCTTGCGGGCGGGAAGCCGGAGGTCTTCACCGATCTCTCCGCGTGCTCGTTCTGCGAGGAGGGCGGTGAGGTCCTCGTGTCCGCCGTCGCGGAGTTCTCTGAGATGGCGCACGCGGCTGGGGCTTCCGCATTCAACATCAACACCTTCACTGCCGACTTGCCGGTGGTGTCGGAGCCGACCGCGCACTCCCCGCCCGCGTCGGTTGAGTCCGAGGAGGAATGGACCGGTCCGCCGAACCCCTTCTGCCCTCCCGTCACCCGCACGTTTGCCGATTTCATTCAGAGCACGGGGGTTGCATTGGAGGCGCCCAACGAGCCGGCCGCGAGCATGAACTTGCTCTCCGCGGTTGGAACACCGGAGCGCGTGATCGACTACAAGCCCGCGACTTACGCCACGAGCGACGATGACGACGAAGATGCCTCGGTGACACCGCCGCGGCCACGGTACGGCTGCGGGAACGGCATTCCGAGGTTCGCGAGGTCTCTCCTCACTTCCTCCTTGGTGTGCGCACTCTTTGTAATTTGTGCCGCCGCCGCACCGCACGCCGTTGCCGGTGTCGGTGGTGCCGGTGCGCGCACATGCACGGATCCACCGGTCGGTGGTGCTACGTGGACTGACTCGGCAGTCCCGGCTGCGGAGGCTTCGCCAACTGACGTGGTTCATGACATGCCATGTGCTATTCCGCCTCGTCGCCAACGGCGGGAGCAGAGACGGCAGGGACTCTACATGGCTCCGATGCCGTGGCATCCCGGGCCGCCACCGCCTGCCGAGTTGTTTGTGGACGGCCCTCCGCTGTCGCCGGCTTCATCTTCAGATGACGAGGCTCCACCGTCGGGCAGCACTTGGCAGCACCCCGGTGCAGTGCAGCCTCCCGTGATCGAGAACTCGTCAATTTCTTCTACGAATGATTCATCACCGGCCCCGGGGGCCGGCAACTGCTTCACAGTCACGCTGCTCCGAGCCGGGCAGACAGCTCCGAAGACCACTAGTGGCTAGAATTAGTCACGCCGTGCCTGCCTAGGAATTAGCTATAGTGTAGCTTCCTAGATGTGCAGAAGAGCTCTATAAAGTTGAGCTATGTTTAAGGTTTTGGCAGAGTAACAGCAGTATCTGACAATCTTGCTGTGACCTGGGACCGCCCTGACCAAGAGTACAGGCCCCCAGTTGTGCTAGTTTCCTCCTGAAGTTGAGTAGGGAGTTTGTTTGCTTCATTCACTACTAGCTCCGGTCACCACCCTAGGTGGTGTGCTGGATGTGACACACCGACAGTCAAATCTGTCACTTGTCACTTCCTATAGTAGGCTGGGTGACCGTCACCAGTAGACGGGAAACACCCGTTAGTATTTATGTGTACCTCTTTTATCAATCTGAGACTTTTACCGTTCTGACATCGAAACCCTTAACTCAGGGTTTATTCTCCGTTATCCGATATATACACACCCGACTATATATCTGACATATTATCAATATACAAATTAACACTGCGAAGTTGGACAGCAACGCGAGTGTACGAAATAGCGGGTGATGAGTGCAGTCTCTGAGTGAAGATCTGCTTGAAGCCCAACGCTTCCTCATCTTATACCTTACGTCTCCTATCATCATAGATAGTACCGCCATTGGGTTGTGAACCCGAGACGTAGGTTGAACGACCAGTATTGTGATAACGAATAGTTCGTTCATACTGTGCATGCGTGTTCCGCACATGCTTAAAGCCAAGATGGTTCTTGTTTGTATTCAAGATGTATCTTGCTTTGCCATCTTCGAGTTCGACATACGAACTCTCGATGACAGGGTCATTCAAGTCTTTCCTTGAATAATGACAGATGATGTGACTTATCATCTGACGACAGGTACAGTCATGGTCGACCGTACTGACGACTGTCATAATAATATATGACTCGACCGACTGTCATAATAATATATGACACGACCGACTGTCATAATAATATATGACACGACCGACATGACATGACATGACATGGTATGACATGTCTGACAGGTATGACACGTATGACATGTATGACACATATGTCATCGGTCATGACCCTGACAGATCTCCCCTCTTAAAAGAGTTGTGACCTCACAACGGGCATACCTTTGTATATGTCTATGATGTCTTTGTTGTTGTCGCTTCTTGCTGGTACCAGTCTTCTTACACCGATTTGAGGCGTCCCTCATGGTGTTTTTAGGTTATTGGGGGAACTGAGTCCACTTTAGTCCCTCACCTTACAGTTCTTAGGATGTAGCCCACCTTTCTGGAAATCGTATCGTATTTCAGAGTGACGTTTCAAGGTTCAATGAATTGCGTTTCGTGATGCAGATTGACGCTGGATTACTGATTGATCCACACGTATCGTGCGTCAGAGTGACGATTCAAAGCATCCGAAGTCTACGTTACGGATATATATTGCGCTTGCCGTCGACGCCTTTGCGAACGATGATCGACGTTTTAACGAACGATACTCGGCCTTATATATACAACTGATCGACGAAAACCCTTGGGTACATGTTTCCACAGTTATATATAGTGCACCCAACCCTTCCTCCCCTCCTGAAGCTACTATGGAGGTTCACAGGCGGCAACGGGGAGCCCGATTTTTGGGGCTTGTTTTAATGCAAACGGAGTGGCCCTGCTTAACGGGATTGGACTTATAATCCTTCACCCGGTCTGCTCATCTCCTCAATATTTGGTCCGGTACGCGCGCTTTGACGAACATCTATCGCGATGAGTGAGAATGGATTCGTCATGTACTAATGTGAAATTTCTTTAGTTATGTTTGTCAAGCACAACTTAGGATCACAACTCCGTCTACCTCAGTCGATATCTCCGGTAGCTCGGATGACTGGCCAAGAATCCGATGACAAACCACGGCTTTGGCAAAGGTAGCATACAGCAGTTTTTCACAGATATTGGTACCCGCATATGCGTATCTGTGTAAGGGTATGATTTATACAAGGCTCACTACACCTTAGCAAGGAAGGATCAATTCCTGCTCCTGTCATATCAATTTGATGCAGGGTAAAAAATGTTAGGGATATAACCCTGCAGTTCTCGGGTTGCAGCCCATTGCACCGAAGGTGTATCGCAGTCTTTGGGATGCAGCCCTGCAGTTCTTGGGATGCAGCCCTGCAGTTCTTGGGATGCAGCCCTGCAGATCTTGGGATGCAGCCCTGATATATATATGACCAATGGACGAAAACCTCTTGGGTACATGTTTCCACGGCCTGATTATTATTTGGTCGGCAATTATTGGCAAAAGTCATCGGCTATCAGCTTTTGACTCAAAAGCCACAATGTTATAGAAGCTGCGACCTATTGTAACCATATGCGGCAATTATACCTTCAGCATACGTAGACAATATGATTATGTGGAACTTATAATCTCACTTAAGTTGCATCATGATAAATTTATCCAGGTGTTAACAAGTGTTCAGGATTTGATAAGGGGTTGACGCCCCACAAGCCAAAGGTCACTGTCTCATAAGGCTCGCGCCTCAAGTGTGCGGCTTTGAGGATTAGCGTCCTGGCGAGGCACAGTCATGATGCTTCCTAGTTCATAATGGAGCTGGAAATGAGAATGCAAAAGATATCCGAAGACAGGAAGGCTTTTGGTTGGCCAGAGTTGCTGTCTAGATGCTTAACCTCGATGGGGTTGCATTCGGATACAAACTGTGCAACCATGCATGTGACTTATGCATTGGTGTACGACTTTGATGAATTGTCTCTTGTCATGAACCTGGAAGGAATGACGGCAAATAGCTAGAGTGGCGGATTTACTCACTCGGCTTTGCTGTTATGGAATTCGATGCCTGATGGCACAACTGGCAATCCTTTGCTCAGATGCTTTCCTTAAGACATTGGCAACAACTTGTGTGCCAGCTTCTCTAGATTTGGGGAGAAACCATGGATCAACAATTCATCAATCAAAACACATGTTACCAAGGTTGATTCAACGAGTCCTTTAACTCTTGAATTTCGACAATCAGCATCTTAGGCTGTTGACGTCAAAGTGATGGTCGTAAGCTTACAATATAGCTTATTCACATTTGAAAAACCATCGTTCTCCTATGTCAGTGCCCTTCATATAATATGATAGAGCCGGAGAAATATGTATCTATGATTTCTTCATAATGAACTTTATGTGTCAGTAAGTCAAATAAGACTTCATTTGATGCTTCAATCGGCATGATGTACCGTGTCATCAACTTTATGGCTGCTATACAGATGCTGGAACTTTTGATACGATTTTTAATCTTCCAAGCAAAATCACAATGATGTAAATCAATTTGTGGCAGCTGTATGAAAAATGAATGAATCTATACTCTTCCTCCCCCTTTTAAAAAGAGGTGTATTAAACCAATCCGATGGTGATGGAGGATGTTATTCAATCATTATGTTATGTGAAAAATGGTTTGATAGAGAATCAGACTAAGATTACTCATCGAATGCTTTAGAGGTAACAATGTCAATCTGAACATTGATTCTCTGTACGTCATATTGGCAATATGCCTGACGATTTTGAATATGGCAAATGCCAGATGATGTCAAATGCAGTCGTTGGGTTGCAGCCCACATACATTTGTCAATTCAGGGTCACTATAGTGTGCCCAACTTAGACAATGTTCTGGAAAATGATTGTCATGATGAACAAAGAAATCAGTGATGGTACCGAAGTTAACTTTGGTATCGAAGCTAATGGAGAGTCAATCAAGAAGTGTCCGTAATGACAACAACTTACTACGAGTTGTATTTTCGTAGTTGATGGATGGCTGACATGTCATTTCATTATGAATAGAACATGGCATTGCCTAGTGATATGTGTATATTCTTCAGCACATGATCACTTATCTCAATGGTGCCCATTTTATTTTTGGGCAAACACTATTCAGAGACTTGTTATGATAAAGAAGTATGAATGATGAATGTGTCATTTCAATCCGATAGAATTGTGACTTGTTTTATGACTATAAAATTTCTGTCACTTTCCAGAATGAGGATGAACTGTGCTTGGAGACCGTATGCAGATTGCGGGTTTTCCAAGACTTTGTGGCCTAATGGATGAGGCAACAAATTTCTAAACATTCCAGAATGAATTTTCAAAGAGTCTTCATTTCTTAATGAAGCATGCTTGTCTTATGTGCCAAAATGATATGAAATTACAAATATGGTGTCAATCTATATGTGGATGGTTTATACCATTGTATGCTATTCCACAAATAAGTAGTGATGTCAGCATAAAAACTTTGGACAATTGCAACTCAATACAAACCCGAGTGCATTCAAGTCCATTTGTATGCTCAGAATCTGAATCTAATGTACTTTCTATATGCACAGAATAGAACATTTTTTCTATGCGATTCTGGATTCAGGAACTAGAGTCAATGTAAAAGTCTTTTCCTATTTCAGACGATGAAACCCTTATTCCCTTAGGTGCAATACCTTATTGTAAGGAATAGTCATTTTCAATACAAGTTTCAATCGATTTTCTCAAATCTGTCACCTTTATGATGGCCAGATTGGTCAACTTTACAGCATAACCACTTCTCCTCTCTGAAGGAGATGACTCCCATCATAGGACGGTATATTAGCTGTTTTCATATGACACATGAAAAACATGAATAACTCTTGGAGAATTTCGGGATAAACATCCTGGATTGGCTGTGCTTGATTGCTCTATGCCCAAGAATGACCGAAGAGATTGATGCTTGCCATTTTTTCAGCCATATAGCGTGGAGGCTGCTTAATAACGGTTGGGTTATAAGCTAAATAGCTATGTAAGCTATGTCGGAGGCTGAATAGCCATGATTGCACAGACTTTGTCTTTCATGATGAATAGACCTCTGAGAAATGGTGTCTGAAAAATCAATTGACAACAACTCAACCTTTTGGTATGATGAAGAGCTGATGATCTTTGTTGCACTACAATTGTTTAATGTGCACTAATGAAATGCCTCGTGATATATAATCTCACAGAATAGGCATTGCTCAATGGCGATATGATCAGATATGTAATGATCAATGAAGACAAGATGGTTGGTATGGCTCATTCAGTAGGCATAATTACCTCAAAGAGATGCCAATACACGGATACATATCAAGACATAAGGGCAATAGGCTTATTGTATAGCCTTAAAGGCAGCTAGCATTTATGCTACATTGGTTAGCTCAGAGGCTTTGACCTTTCTAGGTGTTGTACTCAGGCTGTAGCCTGCATATTGCATTGAGTAATCTTGACACCTTTAATGATCCAATCAAATGATATGTATGAAATATCAAGAATGGTTGCCCTTTTCAATGATCATTGGTGGCAGAGGCTATAGTGCTTGCACCGTGTCAATATACAATTCTTGTTTGGATACATGTTAGACTGGATGTATACAATGTCTAGGTCTTCAAAATCAAGCTCATATGTATGTCATGGTTGATGACCTTAGAAATGTTTGATACATATATGTGTCAGCTTCATGGAGTTCTGCATGGTTTGACTATACATAGTCAGGCTTACCAAAACAAAAACAATGATGCAACTTATATTTGTTTTATTATTTGTCTTTATTATTTATTTGGGTTTTAGTTGTATTTCTAGCTTATCATCTTCCCCCCTCAAGGAAGTGTATTGCTAGGCGGTTGTCAAGCGCCGTTCAAATACAACAGAGGTCCGACCTTTATGTGATGACGTGGAAGCTTTCTATGAAGCTGGATAGCAGTTCTTGGGTTGCAGCCCATTGAATTTAAGGTGCATTGCAGTTATTGGGATGCAGCCCGAATCCACGTCATCAGCGTGGGTCATATAGTGCCCAAGCATGTGCTGTATATATACAACACTACCCTCCAGCGGCGAAGTGGCTTGCTATTACCATCATCGTATGCTGTGGGATATCAATATATGATCAGAGAGCATGGATATATATATATATATGTACCATGTTTGTCAATATCGGAGAGACTATGTCTTCCTTAAAATCCTCATGACTATATGTATAATGGTGCTATACTGATGTCAACACCTTCTCTCTGAGTGATTTATTGATTTCAGATGTGATGTCGTGGCAAAAAATATGTCCACGTCATTGGCACGAGTCATGTTGTGTCCATGCATACACGATCTTAGCGCAGGTCACAATACAGTGCCCGAGCATACGCGATTTTAGCGTAGGTCACATTGTGCTTCTATTTATTACATCTGAGAATATATGTTACTCATCTTTGTGAGTCTAGACAGCATTGTGCTGATTGCAATGCTTTCTCTGGTGACTTATATATCACAGATTCTACCAATGTGGTGATCAGTCCAGTGCAATATTTTGTCACCGGAATGTACAGGGATTGTGAATGATTGCAATCCAGCCGGAGGAATAATCCCAACAGCTTATTCTGTACTAATGAATTCATCGGAGTTATACTCATTTCGACGATTCAAAAACCCATGTCATTGTAGTGATGACAACTCATGTGAATATATAGGGTTTTTATCAGAATGCTTTTATGTGATGTCAACATATTATGAGCAATTCACTTGCATCTCAGGACAAGGAGTTACGCTTGGAAGGTCTTGCATGGTGGTCACCAACAGTTATCAGCTGTTATTCGGGTGCCAAATTCTGCCTTCAGCACTGGGACTATATCAACCAGTCTTACAGCGATGCACTTGTCCTTCCCACTCTTATGTACGGCTATAGTGCCAAAGTATATCAGGTGGGATATATACATTATATAACTATCATCTTCTGATCCAGGATATGCAAGTAAGCATGGTATCAGGTTATATGTTATGTATATAGTTCAGCATTTCGAACTTACTCGAGAATGTAAATGCTGAGCAAGAGTCAACTTATAGTCATTGGGATATAGTTTCCCATCCGAGTTTACACTTTATTAGTGATGGTGGATTTAGTTTCCCATCCGAGTTTACACTTTATTAGTGATGGTGGATTTAACGTTGTACAGATTTCAACGTTATTTGTGGATGCAGTGATTTTATCAAAAGCAATCCATCATAAATCACCAGATCGGAATATGAAATGGATATGTGTGAATCCTATCCACCTTCTTCCCCCCTTGAGGAAGTGTGAATACATAGGCAGTTAGTTGTTTATATACCGTATAGCTTATAGCTTATAGCTTGCAGTCCTTATAGGAAGCAGCGCATACAGTTGTAGGGTTGTTGCCCGATATATAATCATGTCTGTGTCGAAAACAGCATGATATGTCAATGCTAAACACGAAGTTCATCGAAATTATAGTAGCATTTTAGGGCATGTCATGTTACAGTGGCCCATATACCCAATAATATAATTAGGGTGTTACATGGTATCAGTAACCCTAAAATAGGTAAAAAATAAGCAGTATAAATTTTTTGCAAATGTTTTTAAGCAAAACTGCATATGATACCAAACTGAATGTTACAGGATGTTTAGAAGGTACGTTACACCCCCTGACACACACATTCAGATTTTAGGGTGTTACAGTGTGTTACACGTGTTATGTCATTCAGGGATTGTTATTTGATAGCTAAATATTCATTATAGCAAAAAAAATCAATCCCAAATTTTCAAAAGATTACACGTAGAACATTTTGACCGATTTATTGTTACAGCCAATATGTACACCCCTACATATTCCACACCTATTACCTAGGGTGTTACACGAGATATGACATGTGTCATTATGATTTTCTCATACCTTAATAGGTATAAAATCGTAATATCAAATAAAACAAGGTCCAATTTTCAATTTTCAAATTAATCGCCAAAGAATTTTACCGATTTTGGCCATTTTTCAACATATATATATAGGGATAAGTTTACATCGGGGGCTGACATTTCATTTTAATCCACATCGGGGGCCGACATCTCATTTTAATCCACATCGGGGCCGACATATCTCATTTTAATCTACATCGGGGGCCGACATTTGATTTTAATCCACATCGGGGGCTGACACGCCTAAACGTTTCACATCGGGTGTAGACATCTCATTTTAATCCACATCGGGGGTTGACATTGCATAGCATGCGTAAACAGAAGACACACGCAACGATATAATGTAAACGAAACATAACTACGCAAATCCAACCGGTAGATATGTAACTCGTATTACGATGATCATATCTACCGGTTGGATTTGCGAAATAATGTTTTTTGGTGCCGCAAACGATGAAACACTGTCTTGTTTGGCGAAATGAAACAGTTTTTCACTGCTGGACACTCCAAAAAACATTATTTCGCGAATCCAACCGGTAGATATTTTCATCGCGATATGATTTACATATCTACCGGTTGGATTTGCATAATTATGTTTCGTTTACACTATATCCTTACGTTGAAGGTAATGCAAACCCCCGATGTGGATTAAAATGAGATGTCTACACCCGATGTGGATTAAAATGAGATGTCGGCCCCCGATGTAGATTAAAATGAGATGTCGGCCCCCGATGTAGATTAAAATTACATGTCTACCCCCCCCAATGTGGATTAAAATGAAGTGTCTGCCCCCGATGTGGATTAAAAATGATGGCCCCCGATGTGGATTAAGAGCGCATCTGCCCCAATGTGGATTTAAATGAGATGTCGACCCCCGATGTGGATTTAAATGAAATGTCGGCCCCCGATGTAGACTTATCCCATATATATATATATGTTGATATATGTACATATCTGTGTGTGTGTGGAATGTAAAGTACAGAATCACTGCAATAAACTTTACTTTTGCACATGACAAATTTCATGGCAAATAAGTAAATTATGCTGTATATCAACATCTATGGTTGACAGCATTTCTGGGTTTTACTGATTTAAACCCATGGCAGTAAATGTACATTCTGATGATATATAGAGTTATTAACTTAAGTGGGAACATCCATTTAGGAACATCCACTTTAGTGATATTTGTCAATCTATGATCTATTCTGAGCATAGGTCTGTGCTCTAAGATTTATCAAAATGATATTTCTTATTTCGAACATATCTGGACATTGCTTGATATAATCACAGCAATTTGACACAACACATTTGTATGTGTGTGCTGTCCTCAAAAACTATTATCAGATGTCATGTAGATACTGATCTGAGAGTTACATGCATTTGAACTGATCATATCTGAATCAATTATCATTATGCAATGTAGTTTTTGATGTTGCTCCAGCGATGATATGTAGAATGACGAGTGGACTGCACCCAACAGTTACCAGCTGTTGCATGGGTGCAGTATCTTGCCTTCGGGTCTGGAGATAACTCCATCCAGCCCTACAGCATGTTGATTTATCTGTTCCCATATCTATCACAATCGCTGACACTTTCCACGCACATGTGTTTGGAAAGTGGTATCTACATTATCATATACATGATAGATAATTAAGTTAATCAATTCACTTTGAATCAGTGAATATTAATACATACAATGCAATGTGTGTGCATGCATGCAGTGCTTACTGATTAGCACTTTTGTCAGTGTGTGTGTGTGTGTGTGTTAACTTTTACACACTTTGCAGTAAGATAACTTCTGGACATTACAACATTTCCAGACAGTTCATCATGCAGGATTATCAGCATACCATGCACTGAATACATCTAGCATGATATATTAAGCTTAGGAGTATTGTAATTCCAAAATAATCTCATTTACAAAATGAGTTGCTGGGTATATTTCACATACAGCTCCGGTGAGTATCCTTTCAGTAATCCACAGTAGAACAATATGTTGTCCGAGGAGTATCTCGACTCCACCGGGTCATATTGAGCTAATTACTGTGTTAAGATTACTGAACAGGCACCTTCTACTGTATGGGTTCTAATATAGTTAGCATGCACTGCAAATGAATGCTTTGTGCACATCTATTCCAACTGTTACCGTGATCAAGTTGGATCATTTAGAACATCTGTTATCCCAATGTATGCACAACTTACAGTGTGGCAGTCATTCAGTATAAGATATACATATACTCAGATGCTGCAAGTAATATGTGTTGTAAGTTAGTGTATGCTCAAATAAACATTTTGCACACTATACTTCAGATAAGTATGAAATGCTGTACTCTAATCATCAGCATTAGAGATATCGATGCAGTCATCAGAACATAGTGTGAATTGATGCAGCATGGTGATCATACATTCACAGCAGTATAGTGACCATGCGTTCATAGCAGTATGATGATCATGCGTCCACAGCAGTATGGTGACCATGCGTCCACAGCAGTATGACGATTATGCGTCTAGAGCATTCCTGCAAGTATACAATCATTCTGCAGAGGATATTGACGCGCGTACACATTTTATATGCATCGCTGCATAAAGACGCGTTAGGAATCATGCGCCATAAAAACGTGCGTCCATTGCATCAGATGAAATCATGACATCGCGCTGACGTGCACATCGCGCACACGAGCATCACATCAGTGTACATCGCACTGACGAGCTAAAATCATCATACGAGCATTTGCGAAAATCGATTGCTGATGTACGTCGCATACTGATGATTGCCGATGTTCGTCGCATGAACGAATGCGAGCGCGCTATTAAACGAAATTTCGTGCGTCCAGTCGCAGTTGATGAAAATCATATGTGCTGACGATTATTTTTCGTTCGCGCATCTGCATCTCGCATACTGTGACATTCCTGCGAATTTTGACATCATTTGCATGCGTTCCGTACACTGTGCGCACACCTTGTCGCTTATAAAATCAAGACGACTTCTCTGCGGATGCTGTCAGCTGCGAATATGTTCGCGATGAAAAATCTCCTCGCGCAATCCGTGTGCTGTCGATATTCGAGCGTATATTATTCAATTTGCAGATATTCAGTATCACTGCGAACGCTGCCGCTTATGCGCCCACCTGCAAACCTGCGAACAATATACTGTATACTATGTCTGACGCTGCACTCACTTGAGTTCTCTTTTCGTGCCTTGACGAGTTTTTGGAGAATACCATATGATACGGCGAGATATACAGGCCGTGAGTATATTATCAATATACAAATTAACACTGCGAAGTTGGACAGCAACGCGAGTGTACGAAATAGCGGGTGATGAGTGCAGTCTCTGAGTGAAGATCTGCTTGAAGCCCAACGCTTCCTCATCTTATACCTTACGTCTCCTATCATCATAGATAGTACCGCCATTGGGTTGTGAACCCGAGACGTAGGTTGAACGACCAGTATTGTGATAACGAATAGTTCGTTCATACTGTGCATGCGTGTTCCGCACATGCTTAAAGCCAAGATGGTTCTTGTTTGTATTCAAGATGTATCTTGCTTTGCCATCTTCGAGTTCGACATACGAACTCTCGATGACAGGGTCATTCAAGTCTTTCCTTGAATAATGACAGATGATGTGACATTATCATCTGACGACAGGTACAGTCATGGTCGACCGTACTGACGACTGTCATAATAATATATGACTCGACCGACTGTCATAATAATATATGACACGACCGACATGACATGACATGACATGGTATGACATGTCTGACAGGTATGACACGTATGACATGTATGACACATATGTCATCGGTCATGACCCTGACATGTCACGTGGAATTCTCGGCCACCGTCACGCGGCTGTCTGTTGGGACCACTGTCACTTGGTCGTCCTGAAATCTTCACGAGTGGTGTTCCACCTGCTCACGCGGAATTTCGGCCACCGTCACGCGGCTGTCTCGCTGGGACCACTGCCACGCTCGTCCCGAATCTTCAAGAGTGGTGTTCCGCTGTCACGTGGAATTCTCGGCCACCGTCACGCGGCCGCCTCTGCTGGGGACCACCGCCACGCGCTCGTCCTCGAATTCGGGAGGGTGTTCCACCGTCACGTGGAATTCTCGGCCACCGTCACGCGGTTGTCTGTTGGGACAACTGTCACGCGGTCGTCCTGAAATTTTCAGGAGTGGTGTTCCACTGTCACGTGGAATTCTCGGCCACTGTCACGCGGTTGTCTGTTGGGACCACTGTCACGCGCTCGTCCTGAAATCTTCAGGAGTGGTGTTCCGCTGTCACGTGGAGCAAAGTGCTGAAAAGCGCTGCGCTGATGATGACTGATATGACTGGTGATGAGTAAGGATGGCTGATGATGGCTGATGATGACCAATATGACTGATGATGATGATGACTGGAAAGAGATGCGCCGATGATGATGCTGGCGCTGACTCTATAGTGATGCGCTGATGATGATGCTGGTCATGACTGCTGTGACTGATGATGACTGATGATGACTGATGATGACTGAAATGACTGATGATGACTGAATAAGGATGCGCTGATGATGATGCTGGTGAAACGCGCTGTCCAGGTGGAGCACGTCAGTCAGGCGAGCGGGCCGTTTCTTTCAAGGCGAGCGGGCATTGCAGTGACACGAGCACAACATTTCAGGTGATGCGTGCTAGTTAGGCGATGCATGCGTGTAATCGATACGCTCACTTGAGGCGATCCGCGCATTTCGGGCGGATTGCGCATCTCAGGCGATGCACGTGTTACAGGCGAGCGCGCGTTACAGGTGGTGTGTGCGCTCCAGGCGACTCAAGCGTTTCAGTCGATACGCGCATTTCAGGCGAACGCGTCCTTTCCGGGCGCAGGGCGGAACGCGCATTTCGGGCGACACAGGTGTTTCCGGCAGATGCGCATTGCAGCGAAACGAGCACTCAATGTGATGTGCACATTTCGGGCGAAGCGCGCCTTTCAGGCAAATTACGCATTTCCGATGACGTACGCGTTTCAGGCGTTATGCGTATTCCTGGCGGCGTGTGCGCTTCGGGTGACACGATCACTTCCGGTGACACATGCGCCCTACTGATACGCACGCTGCAAGCGATGTGCAAGCTTCGGGCGATAAATGCAACTCGGACTGCGTGAACTGTGATGAAACAGGTGAAAATAGATTTATAATTGTGTGAAGATATATAGCCATCTCACTGCAACAGGAACACAGGAAAACAGTGCTAGAGAAACCGGGTGATAGCAGAACTGTTAGAAAGGTTACGGCAGTGAGCTTTCTAGCACGTCGGTGTCAGACGGTGACACACGACCAGTGACACACGCAACAAGGGGTGATACTAGGAGAAGCTGGACCCCCATACAGTGGGGGGGGATTTCAGCTTCCCCGTGACACCACCTCACCCCGAAGGTGTGAGTGGCCATGCAAGAGCAAGGAAACCCTAAGCCCTAACCCAATGTCAATGTAATGTCCAGGCCGAGGGGGCCTTTTCCAACCCAGCTAGAAACACATCCGTGCAGGGGCGCTGCCTAGGCATTTCAGAGACAAGTAAACAGGCTAGGCGGGCTAGTTCCGCTCTAAGGTCTTTTATTTGAGTCTCGGCGTTGGTGACGATCGAAGGGATCCACGGAGTCTCTCGGAAAGCCGGCCAATCGTAGTCTCCATCAGTGAAGCCATGAAGGGCGGCATCGTCGTCGGGGTCCTCGGGCACCTCGTCGGGGTCAGAGCACGCCAAGTGCAGAGCCGGCGGTGCGCGAGCGGCGGCTCCGCAGACGGCACCACCGGCTCGCCAGCCGTGGATGTGGATGACGGGGCGAGCTGTGGTGACGGGTCGATTGCAGGCGCGACGAACGTCATGACCGCTACGTCCGCCGGGGCGTCAGCCTGCGGGGCTGGCACCACCGGAGGGTCGGCGGCAGGGCAATCCGCTGCCTGGAAGGTCGCGAGGGCAGCAGCGTACGCCGGGGGCGGAGGCCGCTTCCCAGTGGGGAGCGCGGTGTCGGGCGCGCGCCCACTGCCAAATGCCTCCTTACACATGTAAGGGCAGCATCCACGGGTGTCGGGGTGTGCATCGGTCACACCCCACATACGGAAGCACAGGATGCAGGGGTACCCGATACCCACCCAGCGCTTCACCATGGCGCCAACGGGTTCCGCCTTCCACTCACCGACGGGCACGGTGGTGTAGGCGGGCTTACGGTCAAAGTTAACGGCGTTGAAGGTCGGCTTCTTCTCCCGCCCACCACCACCACCACCAGAAGGCACAGTGTAGCCGGTGTCCTTCACAGGGGTGGCAAATGCGAGCTCCTCACGCCACACCGTGCGAACCCGCAGGCATAGCGTGGAGAAAGAGAAAGGCGTACCACCCCGTAAATCGCGGATGACGTTGACGTACAGGCAGGTGACGTATGGAGATTGCTTGGCCGAGTTGGTGAGGATGTGCCAGAGGTCCTTCACCCGCTTGGCCTCGCTGTAATCGGGGTTGATCCTGGCGTGCTTGTCACCAAGAGTACGGATAGCCGTTATAGTTGCGGCGACGGGTCGTCGGGCTCGTTGATGATAGTCGAGCGCATCTTAACCCAAAAACGGTCGGAGTCGGAATCGGGGACCCCCTCGACCTCGTAGCGTAGGCGCTGTAGAATGTAACGGCCGTCCCCAGGGTGGGAACGAGCCGCCTCTGTATAAAGGGCCAAAGCAGTACCGCGAAGAACGATGGGGAGGACGGTGAAAATGATTTCGTTGAGCACCACGTGGTAAAAGTCGTAGTCGTGCTCGAGGTCGAGTAGCTTGGAGAACTCGGGGAAGGACACGGGGAATAAAAAATGTCGAAATGCTGCAATCAGAGCGTTGAAGTCGGTGTCAGCAGTCTCGGTGTCGAGGGTGTAGCCATGCTTAGTAGGGTTATAGCCTCCAGGTCGTAAAACCGCGATGATGTCGGTGGAGTACGTGAAGGCGTAGGAAAGCTGTTCCAGATACTCCTCCTCCCTACCTTCCTCCACCGGGGTGGAGGTAAGGACTGACGGGTCGTTGAAGAATTCGGCCGCAGTGACGATGGACGTGAACGCAAATATGCAGTTGACACAATCCTCCTTGGGCGTGTCGGACCCGGCGTAGTACCGCCGGGATCCACGGGTGACGGTGAGGGCGCGGCACTAGCCCGCCTTGCTGAACGGAGGGCCTCAGCGAGCCCGATCTGGCGCTGTTGTGACATATTTGGCAGAAAATAATCCAAGATGTACAAGAGCTGACGGATACGGTGCGTGGAATACCAGTCACAATCGGTAGGTGAAGCACGAATGACGGAAGCGGCAAAGAGAACGGAGACGGAGAGAAATTGCCGCTTTTACGGTGCAGATTAATTACGCTGCGATGTTGACGGGGAAAACTGACGGCGAATAGAATCGGAACAACCGAAGCGAGCCGAATCAACCGGAATCACCACTCACGTGAAGTGGGACCGATAATCTGATGAAACAGGTGAAAATAGATATATAATTGTGCGAAGATATATAGCTATTTCACTGCAACAGGAACACAAAAAAACAGTGCTAGAGAAACCGGGTGATAGCAGAACTGTTAGAAAGGTTACGGCAGTGAGCTTTCTAGCAGGTCGGTGTCAGACGGTGACACACGACCAGTGACACACGCAGCAAGGGGTGATACTAGGAGAAGCTGGACCCCCATACAATGGGGGGGGGATTTCAGCTTCCCCGTGAAACTGCGCCTTTCAGGTGATGCGCGTTGGCCTGGCGTTGTGCGACATTCAGGCGATGCTCGCCATTCCGGTGAGGCATGCATGTCGTCGATACCCTGGTTCCAAGCGAACTGTGAACTTCGGGTGTCGTTGTGCGAAACAGGCGGTGCGCGCGTCTCGGGCGATGCACGTGTTTCAGGCAACGGGCGCGTTGCAATGAAACGAGCGCTTCCGGCGAGGTGTGAACTTCAGGTGATGTCGGGCGGAACAAGCGGTGTGCGCGTCTCGGGTGATACACGTGTTTCAGGCAACAAGCGCATTGCAGCAAACCGAGCATTTCAGGCGATGCGCACATTTCGCGCGAAGCGCTCCTTTCAGGCAAACATGCCTTTCAGGCAACACGCGCTATCCTGGTGATGCGCGCCATTCTGGTGATGTGCGCCATCTGGGCGAAACGCGCCTTTCAGACGGTGTTTGTCGTTCAGGCGATGCGCGCCATTCAGGTGAGTCGAGCGTTTCGGGCGATACACGTGTTTCAGGCGACAGGCGCATTGCAGCGAATCGAGCATTTCAGGCGAGGTGCGAACTTTGCGTGAAACGAGCATTTTAGGGCGAGGTGCGAACTTTGCGAAACGAGCATTTCAGGCGAGGTGCGAACTTTGCGCGAAATAAGCATTTCAAGCGAGGTGCGAACTTTGCGCTGAAACGAGCATTTCGAGCGAGGTGCGAACTTAGGAACGAGCACAGGCGAGGTGCGAACTTTTGCGCCGAAACGAGCATTTCGAGGCGAGGTGCGAACTTTGCGCCGAAACGAGCATTTCAGGCGAGTGTGCGAACTTTGCGGAAACGAGCATTTATGGCGAGGTGCGAACTTTGCAATGAAGCGAGCATTTCGAGCGAGGTGCGGCATTTAAAAAGCTATATGTATTCGAATATATTTAAAAACTTGCCCTCCAATGCCGCACCCACATCTCAAACCCAAAATCCCTCACAACACCCCACACTCAACCACAACAGAGATACACCGCCATTTTAGCACCCAGCAATACCCCCACGCCCCGCCAGCCCCTACATTGCCGCCCCTTGTTCATAATCGCGACAACTGGTCTTTAAGCTCAAGAAGCTACCGGACGGCACAATAGATAAGTTTAAAGTCCGCCTGACCAGTAGAGGTGACATGGACCGTAAGTACTATGACGAGCATGATACCTTTGCCCCCACTCCACAGCTCTCCACCTTCAAATTCCTCATGGCTCTCTGCTGTTTGCACCACCTCATGCCATACCACTATGATGTCTCTCAAGCCTTCCTCCAGGCACCGATACCAAAGGGAGAGAGGTACTACATCCGATTCCCCAAGGGATACACACACCCAAAGGGATACATAGGAGCCTATATGAGGATGGCACTCTACGGTCACAGCACATCTGGCAGCCTCTGGGCAAAGACAATCCACCAGTTCATGGCAGACACATTCCCGACCCTCCATAGGTCTACCTATGATGAGTGTCTGTACATTGGAGAGATAGACGGGCAGAAGCTCTTCGTGCTTGTTTACGTAGATGACTTCATTGTCTGTTGTGCTGACGAGAGAGTCAGAGCCCATTTCCATCAGCATCTCACAACCACTTTCAAATCTACATACTCCGGTATCCTGCAGCAGTTCTTGCAGCTTAAGATAGCTGTGCGGACCACCACAAACTCTACGGGGCTTGTCTATCCCATCCGTATTGATGTCTCACACGAGCGGTGCAAGGGTGCATTATAGACTTGTGCACTAAGTTCGACATCAATACAGACAAGCCAGCCTCCCGATCCCCCATGGCCGAGAGCCTTTCACTTCCCATTCCCCAACCCGAGGACGTTGACGGATCCATTGAGACCCCCCTCCGCTCCCTCATTTACTCCCTCCTCTGGCTCACCAGGACAGCCAGATCCGAAATGTATTATCATGTCACATACCTGGCACAGTTTTGCCACCAACCCACGGTCAAGGTCCCGATTGCAGCTAAGAGAATCCTTCATTACCTCTACTCCACCCGTCTCTACCGGCTTGCTGAAATCTGTATAGGCAGCCCTGACTGGGAGTCCCGGTCAGGCCCCTATGACAGATCCCTAGGACCAACACTGGACTGCTGACTGATCTGTAGGTTCGTACTGTGACACACGCTGTGTCACAGGTAGGCTAGACTCCGAGACCGTCCGAGACCGTTCCGGGTATATCTAGCTTAGGGTTTATTTATCTTACACAGTTTATCCACACGAGTACGGGACTTTCTGATATCTAGTGTACTTGGATATTCCGGTAGGTCGTGGCCCCATCCACGTTTTCTTTCCACTTGCTATCTTGGCCATGATTGGCTAAGCAGCCGCTTGAAGAGGTGGTGCGCACTTGCGCGTTTGGGTGCGACTAGGATTTGGACATGATTTTACGGTAGACGTATTTTGCGGCTGCGAGTCATGGGCACCGCGCGTTGCTATTGCTCGGTTGTGGCAATGTTCATTTACGTTGTTTTACCTGCCCTGATCCCGCTGGTTTACGTATTTTGGGCTGGTGCTCCGGACGCCTTCGACCACATCGACATTTGCAAGTGCCCCACGCTCTTTTCGCCGCTCCGCACGTTCTGCCGTTACGTCATCCCTCCATTTCCGCCACAACACCCAAACGTGCTACCGCGCATCATCTTTTCTCTGGCTTTCAAAAGTATGGCAACATCTACTCGAGCTCGCAAACGCCTATTGAAGGACTCCGATTTGGACGCCTCAATACGGCTTTTGGATGCGGTTCGGGACACTCCGACCGCTAGCACCCCACCTGTGGTGCCCCCTGCTGCTTCCAGCAACTCCGACACCGCTGTCGCGTTGCGGAAGCACCTAGTCGACCAACATGCCGCGGTCGACGTGGTCTACAAGGGGAGACTACATCGGGCTTGGGCCAAGGGTATCCGCGAGGATATCCTTGGTTCCAAGAAACATCATTATCGTGGCACTGACGACGCGGACCGCCTCTCCGAGCTGGTGGTGCAGCTTCGTACCGAGTTTCAGTCCGCTGGGCTGGATTTGACTCCCTTTGACCTCGACGACCCCACCTCTCTGGTTGTCGAGAAGGTTAATGGGCTTCTCTACGACGTGTTGGCCCTCGTCGTGGAGCGCAACTCAGTGGCGGACACCTGGCTTCGCGGTACGGACTCCTCGGCTGACCGAGATGGACGTCGTGCTCTTATCGACATCATCAAGGGGAGCGTACCGGCAGCTCTACGCGAGAGTCACCAGCAGGAGCACGCGGCTCTTCGTTATCCCGCGGGCGTTGACCCGCAGCCGATCTTGGCTCGCGAGCAACGTCTGGTGCGGGATAACCGCGCTCCTGACTGGCAACCCACCGACGAGACCCGCAAGCTCTCATTATACAACCGCCTCGACCCGGTCTTCTACGCGGCGGTGAAGGTGCGTTATCCGCTTGCGGGTGACCTCAGCGGGGTGACTCTCCGCTCGCTCCAGGCCCTCGTCGTGGCCATCTTCCAGGCATGGGCACAGTCGGACGAGGGGGCGTCAGCGCGTGAGAAGCAGACACTGGGGGCGGGCGGTAAGCCCTCTGCGCTTATCACCTCGTCTGAGTACGCCGTTCTGCTCGAGGAGATCGCCGCCTTGAAGGCGCTCGTGCAAGGCAATCGCACGGGTGCGGTTCAGCGACAGCCGCAGCCGCAGCCGCGCGGTAAACAGCATCCACGAGGCCATCGGGTGGGTGTGCACCCGGCACCGTCTGTGGGGTTCGACAGGGACAACATGAAGGCGAAACCCCTCTGCCACCGCTGCCGGAAAGCGGGCAAAGGTGACACCTATCACGCGTACCGCGACTGCCCTCTTGGTGGGCGCCAGCATTCGTCGGCCACGGCAGCGGCCTTCTGCATTCCTATTGAGGAGGAGGATGCGGAGGGCCTCCACACCTTGGCGCTTGTGCAGGTCTTCCAGGAGGCTGCGGATGATGGTCCAGAGGCCTTCGCCCGTGCGGCGTCGGCTTACGGTCCTCCCGCTGTGCTTTCCGCGGGCGGTGTTGGCGGCATCGACGTGTCGGCCTACGGCTTCAGCGTGCAGCCTGCGGCCGACGGGGCGGACGACGAGGACATCTTGCGGCGGCTTGATGCCCTCACCACTGAGGTTCAGGCCGCCCAAGAGAAGGTACATTACACTCACGCATCCTTTGTTCCTGGGGGTGCGGTTGAGGAGCATGCATCGGCTCTGGTGTGTGGCCCTGCCGCTGCGGCGGGGATCACATCGGAGGGGCAGGTTCCGGCAGGTGGTGCGGCGGCATCGGCGTCCGCCGTGCCGGCCCCTGCTATGCCTGTTTCGCAGGCGAAGGATGTACGGCCCGCGCCAGTTCAATCGGCGCGGGTGACCACCACAGAGGCGACATGCGGTGAGTTCGGAGGCTTCGTGCAGACGGTGAATCACGCCGCCGTCCACCCGTCTGACCTGACGGGCTATGACACGGACGACTACGAGGATTACGCCGACGGTACTTTCGCGGTGAAGCCGCGGGCTCCGTCCGGTGCTATCGGATGCGGTGTGCCGCCTTTCGGCTTTGGCACGCCGGCGATCGGCGCTCTCGCGGTGCTCTCTCTGTTGTGCATTTCTTTTGCAGGTGTGTCTGCTTCGGCGTCCACAGCTTCTGCTGTGTCGGCATGTGCACCGGCTACGGAGATGCCTTCGCCTGGTGGTGATCTCGATTGGGAGGCTCCGTCATTTTTCTCTACGAATGATTTTCTTGATCCGGTGATGACGGCTCAGGGTCTCCTATTGCCTGACGATGTGCCACAGCTTCAGCCGCCCGAGCCTCCTGACACTTTGAGCTTTTTAGCATTTCAGGATTTGGCTCAAGCGGATTTGGGTATTGACATGGCATTCTACTACGGCATGGCCTTACATGAGAGCGGTCCTCTTGATGCGGGGCACTATTATGGAGCTGGTTACTTTACTTCCTACTATGGGATGGACTTCCGTGAGGCCACCGCTGACTACTTTGGTACTGTCGATTGACTTCTTGCTCACTCTGGAGGCACACCAACATGGTGGTGTGCAGAACTCCTGTGACCTCAAAGACTTCTTCAATCTGGTTTATGTTTTGCTTTGACACCTTTATAATCTTCAAACTGACTTGCTAGCACGGTTCTTTTCACTTGTTTAGCGGTGCCTTAATTGCCCGTATGCTTTTGCTCACGTGCTACCTAGAGGTTTCCAATTTGTGTATCAGAATGGCACAGTTGGATTAGCAGTTAGGCTTGTCACCTAGCTTCTGCCCTGGCATTAACACCTTACATTTTCTGACTCTCCTAGCCAGTCACCACCCACAGTGCTGGGGTGGTGTGCTGAAATCTGTATAGGCAGCCCTGACTGGGAGTCCCGGTCAGGCCCCTATGACAGATCCCTAGGACCAACACTGGACTGCTGACTGATCTGTAGGTTCGTACTGTGACACACGCTGTGTCACAGGTAGGCTAGACTCCGAGACCGTCCGAGACCGTTCCGGGTATATCTAGCTTAGGGTTTATTTATCTTACACAGTTTATCCACACGAGTACGGGACTTTCTGATATCTAGTGTACTTGGATATTCCGGTACGGCTTACCTTTTCTGTCGACTACACCCAACCCCAACTGAATGTCTTCTGTGACTCTGACCACGCCGGTGACACGACCACCCGCAACTCAGTCTTTGGCTATCGCCTTCACTTTCATGGCATGCTCATTGATTGGTGGTCTAAGAAGCAGAAGTCATGCACTGCCCTCCACTCTACAGAGGCAGAGTATGTTGCCATGTCTGAGGCTTGCACCTCGGCAATATACAATACCCTTGCCTAGTTCTTCGACATCATTGATCTGATAGCCATTAATGTAGATAACTCTGCTGTCCATCATTTGGTCGGCCAAAGAGTCCTCTCCTCTAATGTTGCTGTCCGCTATCATGCTGTTAGACAGTGGTGTACCGGACCGACGCGGAAATTCCGTACGGTCTGGATCCCTACAGATGAAAACCACTCAAACATTTTCACCAAATCCCTTCCCACAACCAAACACGGAGTTCCCATCATAGATAAGTTCACTGCCAGACTCTTAGACATAGGAGATAGAGCAGTTAAGCTTAAGGAGCAACTTCAGTCAGCAACAGCTCAGAAACTCAGAACCTCGGAACAACACCTACAGACACAACAGGCACAGGACCAACTCATCCTTGCATCACTTCGGAGGCAAAACCTAGTAGGGTGACCCGAGGCGAGGGATGGTGGGCCTCTGCGAGCATGTCTAATCTTGATGACCCGGAGGCACCAAGTAGAGGTTCTGTCACCGCATCATTCGCATCTCATCGACAACTTTGACAACAACGACATGATTCTGAACTGGTTATTCTGGTCCTGGACTGGTTGTTCTGGTTCTGGACTAGTTATTCTGGTTCTGGATTGGTTATGCATATGGTATTTATGGACTTATGATTGGTTACCTATGAGTGGTTACTTATGGCTGGATATTCTATGACTGGCTTTCACCAATGATCACTTTATTCATTCACTGTTACTTCTTCATGAGTACTTCTCATTACCTTGATATTGTTGTTACTTACTGCATCACTCCAGCATTAGCTCACACCACATGTCCACGTGATGTGGTGGTGTCATACAGGACCTGATATTAGACAGTAGCTATTACCTATGTGCATAGTACTAGTACGCATACAATAGTCACAACCTCACTCTCAGTCCTTCTAGTGACATCACTCGATATATGGCACATCGTTAGCTTGCGCTCATGGACCCATGGACCTACAGTCGATAGTCATGGACCCAGGGACCTACAGTCGATAGTCATGGACCCAGGGACCTACAGTATTTTACAGCATCATATGTTCACCCTAGAGATTCGAGCTTTACACATATGTTCACAGAGACTCTCCGGCAGACTTATCATATTTAGATATCGATATTATATGTTATCCTGTATATTTCAGCCTGCTTTGATATCAGTGAGTCTATGATGACTACCGAAGTCGATATCGGAGATGGCGCTGATGACAGTGAAGTAGTCAGAGTAGTCGAGCCGTATCGGTGATGACACAGAAGACTATGACATTGTCGGCGTGCCAAATCAATCATCCCCTTAGATTAGTTTATTATGACCGCCTGTCCACAGTAATTGAGCCGTCACTGTAAACGTCGAGCTAGATTTATTTCATAGACCTTTCCCTGCCGAGTTTTGCCATTTTTAATAGAATATCCGTCGCACGATCTGTAATGAATGGACGATACATAGCTTACGCGCGTCCCGCTTTGCGGAGTGAATGATTGGAGAAAATGTTGTCGGGACCATTCTAAGCTTCGTGATTGGTCCAAAGGGGAAGTGTAAAAACTTGCACAATTTTTAATTTTTTCCAGATCCGATTTCAGAATCGGATACCCCGCGGAGAGGGCTACAAAGTTATTGGCATACTTATATGTTTTGGGTAAGTTCTGAAATCGGATCTGGAAAAAATTAAAAATTGCGCACGTTTTTACACTTCCCGTTTGGCCCAATCAGACATCTTAATTATTTTCTAAACCAATGGAAATAGCGGAAATGATGAATTCTGTCGTTTCCCATAACAGTGGATTGGGAAAAGCTCTCAACGCGCACCCATGTCAATTTTCTCGCGCGATGTAGTGTTAAGGAGGGCTCGCGGCTCTCATGCTGTGGGCAGACGGTCATAGTTTATACCGCTTGCTTCTTAGTTCTTAGCGTTCTTACTATCTTGTCGGGAGAGGTGAAGGTACCAACGGGTAAGCTTATGCGTTATTTATAAACAATTAGAGCTCTTGATGTCATCAGCAAGCATCGGTGGTCTAGTGGTAGAATAGTACCCTGCCACGGTACAGACCCGGGTTCGATTCCCGGTCGATGCATCATGGGGCAATGGTCTAGTGGTATGATTCTCGCTTAGGGTGCGAGAGGTCGGCGGTTCAATTCCGCCTTGCCCCCAGCTCAGCTTTTGGAGAATCGTGTTTTCTGTGTCCCATGCGATTTTCATTTTCATTAGATTACGACTCCGATGGTTGAAGCGTCCGAGGTCGAGGCTCCCTGTGCGCTGTGGCACTGCGACACATACAGTACTGTACAGTAGTTCCTGGCAGGACGAGGGGATATTCATGAAGCCAGGCGGAGGAATCTTACTCCACGATTCGGGTCTCGAGTCTCGAGCGCTCACGAAGCAGACGTGGGTTGATGGTTTGGCGCGCGTTGTTTGTACCTCTGACGTGATCGTCGCGAAATTCTCTTGATGTCTGCAAAAGCCAGGGGGCAAGGCGGAATTGAACCGCCGACCTCTCGCACCCTAAGCGAGAATCATACCACTAGACCATTGCCCCATGATGCATCGACCGGGAATCGAACCCGGGTCTGTACCGTGGCAGGGTACTATTCTACCACTAGACCACCGATGCTTGCTGATGACTCCATGTGCTATAACTAATTAATTTATATTGTATGTTGATATTATATGCGTATATCTTTTATCTAATTAACATTTATTGCGCGAGTAGGCTCTAGTTTCACGCCTCGTTTGCGTTCTGGATGTGGATCGTCTACGTCTTGTCGTTCGGTTGTGGAAGAGTCTTTCTAGACTCAAGACTGGGCTAGGCTTCATTCATGAACTATCAATGCTACTTCTTGCGCGCTGATTATAAAATTTATAATGTTTGTTGTTCCACTCGCTTCAAGAGACCATGCAGCTCCACATGCGATTCCGATGGCTGCTGCTGCTGCTGCTGCTGCATGCTAATAGTAAGGCATATGCATCCTTCTCCGAAGTATACAAAGAGCTAACGACCTAACTAAAGTATACCAGAAGTAGTGGTAATATCGCTTACCGTGGCGGGCCGCACGGGGCTCTGATTCTGAATTTCTGGATGTTTCGTCAGCTTTAGCCGTCGTTTGTTCAACGACCGCCGGTCACTTGCTTCAAGAGACCATGCAGCTCGACATGCGATTCCAATGACTGCTGCTGCTGCTGCATGCTATTGTTATTCGTGAATTTACGCCAGCAATGCACATTTTATGCATGCTACACTCTGCTTACAAACACCAATATAAACACTGAAACACCCAATCGTCGTCGAGGCACTGCCCTTCGGATAATGAAGTTCTGTGATTACATGGGCCCTCTTTGCAACGTTGGGGCAGCAGCTCAGGTTGCGATCTGTAACTATCTAAGAGCAGCTCTTATCAGCGCATCCTGCTTGCCCTCTTTCATACCTTATCACTCGTGAGTTTCAGTCAATATATATTTTAAATCCAACGACTACGGAGCTGTTCTGTTCGCACCGAACCAATTCTTCGAAAAGGTGGACGCAAATGCACCTCTGACGATATGATGCAGTTCCTGTATGAATAGTACTGCGGAAAGACACTTCTCCGAAACTTTAAACCTGCAAATAGAAGCCAAGTTCCGTGCAATATTTTGGTTTCCGGTCGTGTGAACATCTGCGGGGCTCTCGAGATATTCCTCAACGGCCGCTGAGTAGTTGGAACCGCTTCACCGATATCAGGGGACTTATCTCTATGTCGTCTATCGCTTTGCCTACAACGTAAATGTTCCACCGCTTTGGTGTTGAATGTGCGTCGGCAATCGCCATCTGCAGGTCGCTTCTCGTCGCTCTCACTTATGCACGTTTGGGGTCTCAGTTATGCCTCGAGGTGGCTCGATCGTACATATCTGTGTGCTTATGTACGTTATCCGTAGTTCTCGTAAGCTTCGCAGTTATCGGTGTTTCTGCACCTCCGAAGTTTCTTTGGTTTGTCAGCTGAGTCCGCCTGCGCGATTCGGCCAGGCGTATTTCCAGTTTGTGCCCTGAGGGTGCACCCTGGCTCACGCCACTGACGGGCGGGCAAGACACTCGGCCTCCTCGTGGCCCCGCCTGGTAACGTGATGCAGCACTTTGCAAGTGTTACATCACGGCTAACCGGAGTGTCAAAGCAGGTGCTCATACTCGTCCAAGTCGTCGTGGTATGCACACAGGGAAGCAAGTGCACACTGGAGGCTGGTTTTGGATCAGGCAAGATTGTAGGTGCCTGCGTTCGGAGCGACCGCGGCGGCGGCGATCGCGGCGGCGGCGGATAGCTAAGGGAGGTTTAACTGCTACCTCGTACCGACCAGCAATCCGGGTGGTTGTGCCTTGCAGGTGGTTGTGTGCTGGTGAAGGATCCTTCGAAACGGGGGAGGGCTCCAGAGTTATCGAGGCGAAAGGAGGCTGACTGTGCGGGGCGAGGGAGTGGGCGGTTTGTGGGAGGAATCCTCCTGCATATAGAGTGAGTGGAGCCTGCGGGCGCCGGCGTCCACACTGTTGGGCCGACAGTGGCGGCGGCGGAAGTGCAGTCGTGACAACAGCGGGGACCTGCGTGAGGTATGGTAGCCCCCTTGAACTACACTGTTTGCACGCTGCGAGGCCCGTTGAGTTCATTCACCTGAGAGCATATGCACAAGCATACCTTTTGAACTACACGGTGTGCACGGACACAGTGTGCACGTTGTACACAGTGTACACTGAAGCACCATGTCCCGGTCGCCTCGTGGTGGAGTCTATTGAGGCACTCTTGAGGATCTCTATCTTGACTGAGACTGAGATCCTGAATAATTAACAGAGCACGCAATGCTTGGAATGGAGGACCACAGGGGAGGCCAGCAAAGCATTGAATAGAGAACCACAGGCAAGGGCAGCAATACTTGACATGAAGGTCCACATGCGAGGGCAGCGATGCTTGGAATGAAGGATTACAGAGAAGGACGGCAGTGCGGAGTGTCTGCGGGTGTGTGTAGTGGGCGCACAGGCTGCTGAGCTGGAGTGGTTGCGGCTGTGTGCAGTGGGCGCACAGGCTGCTGAGCTGGAGTGGCTGCGGCTGTGTGCAGTGGGCGCCTGAGCTGCTGAGGTGGAGTGGCTGCGGCTGTGTGCAGTAGGCGCACAGGCTGCTGAGGTGGAGTGGCTGCGGCTGTGTGCAGTGTAGGAAAACAGTAGGATTAGGAGTAGCTATGACTGAGTAACAGGGTAAGCTTTGAGCGGGAACACAACTGGGCGATATAAGCTTTGTCTGTAACTCAAAAACACTTCTATGAGATTTAATATGATTCAACTGTGTGTGTGTGTGTGAGTTCCATGCTGCCTTGCATCTGGGTTGGGAATATGTATGAGTTTGTGGTATCTTGTCACGGCCCCGCCCTGCTCTTGATTTGCTTTTCACATCCACTGGGATGATGATGGGCTGGCTTTTGTTGGCCGATCTCATGCCGTTCAGTGTGTGTGTGAGTTCGTACACATTCTACTAGATGATATGCCTGAGTATATGAACTAAGTAAAAGTTGATTATCCTAGGTTATGGGCCTTATATGGATCTGAAGTAGTGTAGGTTACAGTCGTCATGGCTGACGCAGGGGTGTCAGAACGGAAGTATCCTACACGGGAATCTCAGCTTCAGGACTTGATAGAGCAACAAGCTGCTTTTATGAAATCTATGGCAGAGACAATTAAGGTGTTGAGTGCTGAGAAGAAAGAGCCTGTAAAATCAACAGATCATGAAGAAGCTGAGTCGGGTGGAAAGAGCCCTGCCAATGCACAGAAGACAGTTCAATGCGTAGTGAAATTATTAGGTACAATGAAGTACACAGGAACAGAGAGGAATCAGTATGAATCCTGGGTTCAATTTAAGACACAGTTTGAGTCAGCAGTCACGTTTTACCCTGAGCTGCTTGAACTGGTGTGTGATGATCAAGTGTCAGATATTGCAGATATCAAAGGACTGAACTTGTTCACACCTAAATCGGGAGGATATAGCAAATCGACTGCAGAGGAAAAGTCTTCATCACAGGCAGGAGATAAGCCTTCATCACGGACAGAGGAGGGAGATAACGACGTTGAGAACGACGAGTTCTTTGAAGACGGCGTCGACTTCATTATTGTGCATGGTTCTGCTAGTGTGGCCAATACAATTTTGTCAGCAATTCTGAAGCAAGTAACAGCTGGGGACGCCTTTGACGTCGTACGACGGTGTGGCAATGACGGCTTGAAGGCTTTCAGGAAACTGAAGTGCAGAGTGGAGCCGCAGTTGTTTGGACAACTCGCGGGCTCAATGAAGAGGCCGTGCAAGCTGACCGTGAACGTGAATGAGGACCCGGTGAAGCAGTTGGGTTACGTTGGTGACGTAATGAGTTCTGGGGCCAACTACGGGGGTGCGAGGCTTGATCCTACGGCTGTGGAGGTGCTGGTGACTGCAATGGCTGTTGCTGCTATGCCTGTGGAGTACTCGCAAGTTGTTGCGGATATCAGCAAGGAACGACGTCCTTCCTTTGATATGCTAGTACAGAGGGCTGAGCATTTCTTTGTGAACGTGGTGCAGCAATCTCTGGTTCCCTCATCGGGTATAGTGGGGGCTACTGTGGACGAGGAGACTGTTGCTGTAGCGAGTGCTCTGGTTGCGGATAGAAGAAGGCAGAGCGAGGAGAAGAGGTACAATGACGGGAAGAAGTTGATATGTACTACGTGCTTTGGTGTTCATTCTGCTGAGAAGTGCTGGATAGTGAACCCGGCGGGTATGGAGGAGTTCATCAAGCTTAATCCTGCTAAGGAAAGAGCGGTGCGTGAAAACTATGTGCGGAGACTCAAGAAAATCGCAGCGAAGAAGACACCTGACGCAGCAGCAGCAACGGTGGCGGAGGCGACTTCATCAAGTTCAGTGAGGCAGCGTCGTACAGAGGTATCTGCGGAGGAGTTGTGGAGCTTGGAGAATCATGAGGAAGTTCCTGTAGCCTGTCCTGTTGTTTCTACAGTGGCAGACCAGAAGGTGATATACACCGGTGAGGTGTTGGAGGACACCTGGGCCTGGGTGTACGGTGTGTTCAATCGTGACGAGGAGGACGACGTGCGAGTGCAAAAGGAGTACTCTGTTCAGGCGCCAGGAGGAGACCTGTGTGCAGCAACTGTGGTGGACTCAGACAGAGAACTTTACTTTGACAGCATGGCGACGAAATAATAATATAACATTTACGCTGAGAATAATGACAAAGTCATGAGTCCGCTGTAATCCTGCAAGCAGGCAACTGAAGAACAGAGGGAGCTGGAATCATCCTCATAGCGCGCCCCGAAGGGCTCATCTAGGTCAAATCAACCTAGGAAACCGCAGCAAGGTAAAACTACGCAGAGCGCTAAAAGGTCGTGCCGGCGGAGAAGCAGCAGAGGAGGTGGAGGTGGAGCGAGGCTGCATCTGTGATGGAAAAAAGGGTGGAAGCGAGGCGGAGGAGGGATGGTGGTGGAGGGTCGGGAAGGCGGGGGTGGAGGGAGCGGAGTGTGGAGTGGAGGGGGGCGAGCTGGTAGGAGGGGGGACCCCTCCTACCAAAAAAGGGGCGGGGGAGGTGTATATCAAGTTTTCATCTGAGTGAGGAGAAGGGGTGGAGATGATAATCATTCAGGGGAGGTTAAATGAAAAAAAAGTTTGCTCTTTCAACAGCTTCTTCCTCTGTGATACCAATAATTCGGCTAAGCGTGGTTCTGAGAGGGTCATGGTTCTCGACTCTAGCATGGCCATTAAGGAAGGCGTCACGTCTAATGCGAGTGTGGTATCTGCACAGCCCGGAAAGCTTCTTGAGGAGAGGCTTCAGTCTTCTCTGCTGGTGGAACCCTATGGTGCTAAGAACCTGTCCAAAATGCTTCGGAAGATAACCCATCAATGTAAGTTCTTTGGGCCAACAAATGGTTTGTTGTCCCTGTTCGTGTAGGACGTGTCACAGTGTCCTCCGTAGTATTCTGTTGGGTGGGCACTCTGCTGGGTCTCCTGCGGGAGGGGCCACGGGCAAAGGCTGTTGGGGACACAAAGGTGTCAAGCTTCCTTTCACTCAGGACTTCCTGCCAGATCTCAGACTCAACTCCTGTGCAATTCAGTCTTCTGTCAGTGATCTTCTTCTCAGGAAGAACATTGATGCACCATCTTGCAATCTTTCTCTGCGTCCCACTCCAGTCATGAGCAGGAAAGTCGTGGCTCGGTGGGCTATCAATGGCAATAATACAAACATCTGAGAAGTCATCTTTGTAGCATCCTCCGCCCGGGAGAACATATGGGTCATCTCCCGTCCAGTAGCCGTGTGGAATGAATGGAATGGTGTTATGAGGAAATCTGAATACCATTTTAAAAACCTTTAGCAATCCACGTTTCTTGATTTTTTGGAGAGAGTGGGAGGATCTAGATGCCTCGAAATCCTGGTACAGTGTTTGCTGCACGGTGACCGAGTTCTAAGGTAGCCATGACCGTTGAGTTTGAGAATCTTTCCTTGCCGTCAAACGGGGGGTTCCCATAAACATTCCTACCCATATCAGTGATGATATGGTCGACGTAGGCATCATATGCAAGTCCATCGAAACCGATTCTGCCATTTGCACAAAAGGGCCGAAGGGCAGCACTCATCTGGCCTGAAGGAATACATCTTCTCGAATGGATCCTAGGGTGTGAGTTCAGTGGGTTACAAAACAGTTCACATCCATTCTCGTTCAGCCCACGGTCGTCAATGATGATGTCAAGAAGGCTTCTTCGGATGACGTAGCAGTTTTTGGGGTCAGCCGACTCATCTCTACACGCTTTAAGTGCTGTATGGATGCCGTGTGCACGTGTGGCATATCGTGAAAGCGGTGACGGAAGCTCTTTCTTTGAGAGATAGTGCCACGACAGGAGTTTCCAAAACTCTTGTTTCCTAGCATATTGGAGTTCAGGGTACGCATTATTGCCGTTCTGAGTGTTTACATCCGGAAGTGCTGTCACAGCAATGGTCCCCTTTGAACAAGGCTACAATTAAGCAATTGCAATATTATCTTTATGGCAGGAAAGATTGACCAGTACTTTAACAGGGTGAGACACAGCTCTTCCAAATAATTACTTTAAGCTAGAACAGCCTCCACGCACTGGGCTACAATTCGTGTCTTATACTTTCAAGGCGCGGCCTTTCCGATCTCTGATCGATCTGTCCTATGTCGGCCGGCATATTATTATCTGCCACCTATACAAATCCTAATCAGAGAATCTACATATTAATATCTCTCTAGCTTATCTAGTTGCCTCTGACCCTCTTCCTCCGAGGGGGCAACCCCGATTCGTCATCACTGTCAACCATTGTAAGAGTAGGAACAGTCTTGACATATTCCATGATAGGTTGACTCTTCGGCTTAGATTTGGTCTTCACCTCTTGGGCTGGAGCACCATCAGATATGGCATCAGACTTCTGCTCGGGGATAGGTTGATCCTCTGACTGAACGGGTGATGTCGGGGATGTGCCCTTTGGCACCCAGAGAAGTTCACCCTTATCATCCATGATCAGCTGCAGTCCCTGTCTCTTCAACCTTCGAGCTTCAGCCTGTTCCTCAGCATCGTCAGCTACCAAGTCATCGAACTCGCTGACGTCATCCTCAGTGTCATCATATTCACCAGGCGTGTCATACTCCCATTTCGGACTGGCAGTATCAATGCCATGCTTACTGTCCGTGACACCCCCGTCATCATTGTCATCCGAATCTGGCAGCTTCTCCTTACTCCAGGTCACAGCACCTGCACCCGAATCGTCACTGTTCGTAGGCGTCGATTGTACAGCCTTACGCCCAGTGTATGGAATTCCGCGATACTCATACTCGTCAGTCTCAATCGCATGCTTCCATAACGCATTACTGATCGGTAATGAAAACGACGCTACGGGTTCCTTCGCTCGAGTGGCATCTTCCAGAAACCAGCCACCGCCCCTCGAGCGCTCCCAGCGGCGTAGCGCTCCAGAAGGATGGACGATAATATGCTGCCAGCTATAATCGAGCCCAGGCTCTCGCTCCGTCCCCAAAGTACGCAGTCAATGGCTCGGGGGTCCCCTTTCGTGCCCATTTCCATTGCGCGGACCCATTGGGTAGAAATACAATATACCAATCGAACGGCTTAAAATGGCCAGTGTCCCCTGGCACAACTCCTCCCCTCTTAGCTTGTTAGTACAATGAGGTGATAAATCAGCGTCAGTTGTACAGCAACTAAGATCCAGACACAGATCGGCCATGCGTATGTATGCGTGTTATGCTTTTCTGATCGAACAGATGCTCGAAGAGTTGATGAAGCAATCCAGAGGGCAGAGGGTATACCGCAGCGGAGACTCCCGCTCCTTGTTGCCCAGGGTGAGGCCCCAGTTGAGCAGTTTCCGGATGTGATCCCAGAGTCTGTTGGTGAAGGCAAGGAGTATCCATCGTACAGTACCGCAGGTCCACCGGAGGAGGCGACTGCGTCCAGATGCAAGTAGGCTTGCGGTAGCCAGTGCCATACATACAGTAAGAGCAATATAACGGAGTAGGTAAACGGCGAACTACGGGTCGAAATCGCAGCGCAAAGGGAAACCTGCCCATCGGATTCTCCATAAACCAATGCTTGGGTTTGAGGAAATCGAAAATTTGGAGCGTACGGCGTACACAGGCATCAGCCTGTCGCAGTTGTCGCACCCCAGTGGTCTTAGCCTGACTGTATTCGGTGCATGGTGGGCTAGCCCAGATGACGTCAAAGTAACCAGGCGCGTAACGCTTGAAGTCCCAGTCCTGAACCTTCTCAGCGTAGGTAGGTTGCCAGCGAGGATCATGATCGACGGTGACCACAGTGCTCTTCGGATAACATGACATGAAACTTCTCTCCACACTTCCTGTACGGTAGCATAATGATTTAGGAATAGAAAAGTGCAAAATGGGGAATAGAAATTTCGATCTGTTTTTGGGGAATAGGTTTGTGACACATGCATATGCGTCTAATATCACCGTTTGAATTTTTTCCCCCCACCCATCTGTTCACTTTGGTTTTGCAAACATGAGGAAGCCTCCGAAAAAGTACACTAGGGTGTGCCTTTCTTGCGACAACGGCGGGTATCGTTGTTCTGTTGAACACACTGATGGTATGCATTTTATTGTCCTCTATTCAAGAAAAAGGACAGCGTAAAAGATTCTCCATCAAAAATGAAAGGTGCGTTGCCCTTGCTTTCCACGGTTCCCTTGTACAGTTGACTACATATATAATAAGTGTTAGGAACAACTTTTTTTGCGCAAGCAAGATTACGGGGCTTTCATTGAACCAGATACGGGGCTTTCGTTGAACCAGATACGGGGCTTTCATTGAACTAGATACAGGGCTTTCGTTGAACCAGATACGTGGCGTTCGTTGAACCAGATACGGGGCTTTCAGTGAACCAGGTACCGTACGTGGCTTTCATCGAACGAGATACGTAATTCTACGCGAGTTCCTGACCACGATACCGAGTGTGCAGGCAATTCTGCTTAAATTAGAAAGGGTTGGAAGCAAGATCCGTTCGGAATCTAGGATGCTGGACGGTTCTTGTGAGGGGGGTAATGGGCGTGATTCGAGCCAGCCAACTCGACTCACGCCCAACAGGGACGCATCCTGCACAGCATGAACATATCACGCATATCATATAAGCATAATAAACACATACTGTCCGTTTGGCAGTGCAATTTCACCTCTAGCGGAAACGCGGATGTCAACCGCGTCCACGTTTCCGCTAGGCGTTTCTTCCCTCATTCGCGCGCTCGTTTGCAAGAGAGCCTGGGCAACGGATGAGGGAAGCGTTAGCAAAAATAGTATTTCGTATGCGTTGTTTTTCCTAAACAAATTGCACAAACTGAACGGTCAACCACACATCTCGTTGTGGGATGACGCGTTCATTTGGCGGAAGCGGGTGGAATTTAAGGAATTTGAAACCCGCAATAGTTGCGCTATGGGGTTTCATCTTCTTTGCGAAACGGGTACCCACATCATACTAAGTAGGAATATGTGATAATATTTTGAAGCAAAAGATTACTCAGATTAGTATACAATCTTAGAGATCTTTATTTCGCTGGACAGGGGCACACTCCCGGAGAGAAAGCCTTCCGCCTTTAGTTAAAATTGCATATTTAACAAATCAGACAGTGAGTATTTTCTCTAAGTATTTTCAGACGGTAATACTTAGTGTTGTCTCGCGTGTTGTCACCAAGCCTTAGAAACTCACGATCTCACTCCCAAAGTGACGAAAAAACCGTTCGATCGCCGATCGTTCGGTTTTTGGTCACTTTGGGAACGCGTCTGAAAATACTCAGTGTTGTCTCGCGTGTTGTCACCAAGCCTAAACTCGCGATCTTACTCCCAAAGTGACAAAAAACCGTTCGATCGCCGATCGTTCGGTTTTTGGTCACTTTAAGAACACGTCTGAAAATACTCAGTGGTTTCGCGTGTTGTCACCAAGCCTTATAAACTCACGATCTCACTCCCAAAGTGACCAAAAACCGTTCGATCGCCGATCGTTCGGTTTTTGGTCACTTTGGGAACACGTCTGAAAATACGCAGTGTTGTCTCGCGTGTTGTCACCAAGCCTAAACTCGCGATCTTACTCCCAAAGTGACCAAAAACCGTTCGATCGCCGATCGTTCGGTTTTTGGTCACTTTGGGAACACGTCTGAAAATACTCAGTGTTGTTTCGCGTGTTGTCACCAAGCCTAAACTCACGATCTCACTCCCAAAGTGACCAAAAACCGTTCGATCGCCGATCGTTCGGTTTGTGGTCACTTTGGGAACACGTCTGAAAATACTTAGAGAAAATACCAGACAGGTCTTTGCAACCAAGCCGTCTTCAGTTCTCACATAAACGTACGGTTTACGCCCTCCCGAATCTGGAATTCACGGCCGTGAATATTTCACTGCACGTATGTATACCCCACACTGTTTGCGAGTAAATTAGATTGGGAAAACATTTTCCAACGTTCGTAATGCACAAAGATATATCATTTAGACTCTTAGGTAGGAGTTTTTTGAGCTCTTGACTGAGCCGTGGCCGCATCAGCTCAGTTTGCAGTCGCGCCTGCGAGCTAAGCTGAGAGGCCCTTATAACTTTCATGCACATCGCATCAAAACTCAACCAGCGGAGGGGTTCTCGTGCGTTCTAGCGCACGATACTTGGCACCAATATTGCTAACAGCAATATTGGTGCACCCTCAAACGCACAACCTCTGATGTAAGCTATGCGCAAAACGCGTGCTACACATCATGGGTTTGGGTACATGCAAACCCAAACCCAAACATGCCAAACAGCAAAGGGCTTCCCGTGAGTTCCAGCGCCCGTAACTTTGCAAAAGTATTACTAAGATATATATCTTTTAGTTGCAAAAGGCCCAAGGCCTCAAAAGCCTTGTGCACGAAGCCATCAATTTATTTCTTTGGAGATTTATTGGGTTTGTGTTCGAGTTTACCCAAACCCAATACATGCCAAACTGAAAAGCAATTCCCGTGCGTTATAGCGCGCGAAACTATGCACAAATATTTACAAGACACGTATCTTTCAGTTCTCAGAAGCACAAGGTTTGAGATAACTTGTTGGCAAAACCATCAATATATTTCTTTGGCAGATCTATTGGGCTTGGGTTCGAATGTTTCCAAACCCAATACATGCTAAACAGCGAAGGGCTTCCCGTGCGTTCTAGCGCACGTAACTGCGTAGAAATATTGCCAAGATATTTATCTTTGATATATTCGAAGCACAAGGTCTAAGAAAGTCTGTGCGCAAAATGGTATTACTATTTCTTTGACACAGATTTTAGCGTGATATACAAACTCATAAATCTGGGTCAAAGAAATAATATGTTAACTTCGCGCACAAGCTATCGCAAACCTTGCACTTCAGAAAAGTGAAATATATGCATCTTATCAATATATTTTGCAAAGTTACGTGCGCTGGAACTCACGGGAAGCCCTTCGCTGTTTGGCATGTTTGGGTTTGGGTTTCAAACCCAAAAGGCATCATGCCAGCAGCACGCGGCCGTATTTAATATACTCAACGGCTTGCCATATGCTCTTGAGGGTGCACTGATATTGATATGAACAATATCACTGCCAAGTTTCGTGAGAAGATTCTCACGAAAACCCCTATTATGCAAAGCCGCAAGTGGTTGAAACCATCTCACACCGCACCAACTTAGCTTGCAGTCGCGAAGGCTAAGCTGATGCGGTTGCGGATGGGGCCAATCGATAGCTCAAACGAAAGGTATTCACCTAATGAATACAATCGCTTTAGAATCGAATGGTGGAAAAAATTATGCTTCATGCTACATGCAAAAAATTGTTTAGAAGAAGGGGGTGTGCCAGACGCAAAATATTGCACACGCTGAACCGCTTGCGCTTGTACCTCCGGCGCGGGGTACCTAGTGATAGTTCATAGTACAAACGATAGATGGCATGGCTCGATGGCATGTGACATATAATCTATTCCCCCAAAACAGGACATAATTTATATTCCCCATTATGCACTTTTCTATTCCTGAATCATTATGCTACCCAGATGCGTCACAACAACAAAGGCGTCAGAGGAGCGACAGTACTGTTCCCAAGGTAGGCAATTGTCCAGGGAAGTCGGTTCCCCTTCATCAGAAGAGGTGTCAAGGAAAGTCAATGTACCGGGAGGCACAGACAGCTCAGGGCTATGCCCCAGGGCATGTGCATGGGTATGCCCCGAGGCGTATGCCCCATGGATATCTGCCCAGGTGCCTGCCCCCAAGGGTATGCTGAGGCGGCCAGCTGCCCCATGGGACATGCCCCATGGGTGATGCCCCGGGGCGTGCTGCCCATGGGTATGCTTACCCAGGCGTGCATGCTCATGGTGTATGCCCAGGCGTATGCCCTATGGGTATGCCCGGAGGCGTATGCCCCATGGTCTTACCCAGGCATCCATCTGGATGCTGCCGGGGCGTATGCCCCAATAGATAACGCCCCGAGGCCGTATGCCCAAAATGGGTGTCTTACCGAGGCGGTAATGCCCCATGGGTATGTTGAGGCGCACATGGGTATGCCCGGGCGTGTGCCCCATGGAACTACTTGAGCGTATGCTTATGGGTATGCCTACAGAGCCGTGCTTGCCCACATGGGCTGCCCCCAGGCAGTATGCCCCATGGGTATGCCCCGAGCGTGCATGCCCCACTCGCGAATAATGGGGAATTATCGGATATTCACATAAGTGAGCGAGTGGGGAAAATAATCGATGACAAAGCAGATTTCAGGAGAAGATCTGTAATGAAATGATTCATGGTAGATTCCAGGAGAAGATCTGTCATCGGAAATTGGTTCTCAGATGATGAAAACGTTCTATGGACCTGTGGGATCTGCGAGTTACATGATGTTGGAGATGGCGACTTTTGCGTTTGCGTTTTGAGCGGCTTCAGCTTGCGTTTTACGGCTCAAAATACGCGCGGTGCGTGCGTTATAAACACGGAGAAGTTTCGCTATGGGACCTTCTTTGTGAAGGATTTGGTTGGAGATCTTCTGTGGGGACTTAAGATGAAACTACAAGATGACTTGGGCGACTTTTCGTTTTTGAGTTTTGAGCTGTCTCTGCTTGCGTTCGACGGCTCAAATTGCGCGCGTTACGTGCACTAAAAACACGGAAAAGTTTCGCTACGGGATCTTCTTTGTGGAGGATTTAGTTGAGATCTGCGTTATCTTGCTTTTTCTTAAGGCTCTGGGCGAGATTTGACACTTGATCTTAAGAATGTTCGGTTCTGGTCCACTCCGACGGCTATGGAGCTGGCATATTATGCGCGTGGACGTCTTTGGTGGACCCGTATGGCCGCTTTTCGCTGGGTGTTTGCCAGATGTCGCGGATGCTAAGATTTGTTGCTGATTCCTTAAGTGTGAGCTTAAGTATGGGGGGGGAAAGTGCAAGCTTCCTTCTGAGACATAAATAAGCGAGACCGCTGGGGACTATGATAAAACTTTGCGGAATAGCACAAATAGCAAAAAAACTTTCAGTTTTTAAGCATCCTAGAAGAGATTAGAGTCAGATGAGCCAGATCTTGTATCCTCACCATACTTAAGGCTATTTTTGGCAGCTGGTACCTTCTACCTTCTGGAGGAAGTTATTCATACCTTCTGGCGAAGTTCTTAACAGCTTTTGGTGATATTTTGGTTCTATATTGGACAACTAGTATTCTATTGGAAATATCATACGGCCATATTTGACACTGTCATAGTGGTCATATTGTCATAACGGTCATACAGATGTCTTCTTCTGGACCGCTGCCCCCTTCCACCACCGCCATGCACCCTTCCACCACCACCTTCCCTCTGACCCCTTCAGACCCCTCTCCACCAACCGCTTCCACCGCGCCTGGGCCTTCGGGCCCTTCCACCACCACCTTCCCTTTGACCCCAGACAGCTCAGTGGGGCATACAGTGGGGTATGCCCCGGGGCATGCGGGGCATGCGGGGCAGCCCAGCATGCTTCAGAGCCAGTCCTTGCACGCCCTTTCCCCAACCCTTCCCTTTGTGTTTCAACAACAAGAGAGTGGTTGGGGCAGCGTGCAGCCGTATGCAGCATGGCAGGCTGAGCTTGCAGCGGGGCATACGGGGCATACGGGGCATACGGGGTATGTGGGGCATGCGGGGCATGCGACGCGCCAGCCCCCGCACGCGACGAGCATGCAACCGCAACTCCAATCTGCCCCGAGCTTTCCCTATGCCACCAGTATGCCGCCACAACCCTTTGGCATGCCACACCATTATGCCACACCATTATGCCACAGGCTCGCCGCTACCCCATGCCCCAGGCGTGTTGACACACGCCCCGTACACTCCCGCGCCGATGTCGACCACCTACGGGGATCCATGGACATTACCCGTTTACTTTCCACCGCCTCCACCTCCAGTATATGGAGCTGACCCTGCGTCGGAGGCACGTGCTAGGGAATGGTGGGCAGCGCGAGAGCGCATGGCGGCTGCAGAGCGGGCGGTGGCGACAGACATGAGAGTGGTCCCCCAACGACTGTATCCGCCACCGCTGATGGAACCGATTCCTCACACCGATATTTCTCCTGACGAGGGTGTGATAACCCATCAGCCGCATCATCGTCGCCGTGCTTCGGGGCCAGATACTCTTGGGAGAACCTTGCCAATACGCACGGAGCCCCAGGACGTGGTGACCGAGGACCTCTCCCAAGCTCACGCGTCTCAACCTGGGAGCACGACATCCGGTTCTGGCTATGAGTCTGCAGCGGGCACTCAGCATAGCCGCAAGCGACGAGAGCGGCGTCTCAAGTTGGAGAGGCATCGGAGGAAGGAGTTGACGGACCAGGAAATGTTGCAGAGGGTAGTCCGCGCCGAGACCGCTCGGTTCCTCGCAGAGACCGAGGCGGGGAGCTTACGCGACCAAATGGCTCAGCTAGAGGCTGCCGCAACGGAGGGCGCGGTGGCCGAGGAACGGCGTCTAGCGAGAAGACGTCGAGCAAGCTTGGACACCCCTGTGGTGTACGGGTCTGGTGAAGGCCAGCCACAACATGCAGCGGGAGCGGCTGAGTATGCACCCGGCTCAGTCGGGCATGCCCCGGGGCATACGGGGCATACAGGGCATACGGGGCATACGGGGCATACGGGGCATGCGGGGCATGCAGCACAGCCGGCTGAGCATGTACCTGGCTCAGTGGGGCATGCAGCGGGGCATGCCCCGGGGCATGCGGGGCATGCGGGGCATGCAACACAACCGACTGAGCATGTACCCGGCTCAGTGGGGCATGCCGCAGGGTATGCCCCGGGGCATGCGGGGCATGCGGGGCATGCGGGGCATGCAACACGCCCGCCCCAACATGCAACCAGTGGGTTCCAGCAGCTTGCAACCAGCGTCTCCCAGCATGCAACCAGCGGAGGCCAGCTTACCTTGGGCTGGAATGGTGGGAAGCCGCTTGCCGCCGATGAAGAATCGAAAAACCGGAGTAGCGACTATAAGGAAACGGAGGACGACCCTGGTGACGACCCTGGAGATGACCCTGGTGACGACCCTGATGGTGACCCGGCTGGGGGGGCGGGGCCGTCGACGTCAACTACACGGCTATTGGTGGTCACTCCCCAAGGGGATTCCTTGTGGGTGCCCCCGGGTGAATTGGCCACTACAGCGACGTTACCCGAGGTCACCTCCTCGCACTATGGTCTGTCGGCAGCCCTGAAGATCTGTGACAATCTTGGGCTGAGTCCCGCTCGATACATTCTGAGCGGGGCCGGTAGTACCTCTTTCCCCGAGATACGTCCGCTGCACACCACCGAGACCTCCACCTACGCTCTCTTAGTGGACCGCTTGGTGGCAGAGGAGTCTATTCGAGGCACGAGGCGTTCCAGAATTCCGTCTCAATGGTACCAATGCCCGAGACGACCGGTGGTGGACGCCTTCACGGAGTCGGAGGCGGAAACCTACGAACTGGACGGGCTACAAGCCTGGGTGGAGGTCTGTGCCGCTCCGTGGTACTTGGCAGCATCGTTTGGGCCATCTTCTGAGACGCCCCAACCCCCTCTACAGCCTGCCCCTTCCACATTCCCGGCTCCTTCCCACCGACTTTCTGCCGACGCCGCGACCTTCTCACCGACGGCGTCACAGCATGCGGCAGCAACGGGACCACCTGCCGGGGTGGCACGAGCTCCGGAGGACCCCATGGCGATGTACACCCCCGACGACCGCTCCTACCAGACCGCGATCAAGAACGAGAGCTCGCTCTTGAAGGACATCCGCAAGTTGGTGGACGACCTCCCGGAGTTTCCCGGCGATCACTTCACGAAGGGCCGGGCCATGGATGACCTTGAGGAATTCTCTGTGGCGGTGAATGCACTTCTGGAGCACATGACGGTGATTGCGGCGCTCACTACTCCCAGCTTTCGGCGTGAGGCGCAAGGACACAATCAGCTCAGCATCTCCACCTTGCTGTGGATCAAGGCATGGAATCAGTTGGAACAAGCAGCATCGATGGTTTTTGATTATTCCAAAATTTTCATTGATTAATAGTGATATTCCAAATTATCCTATCAATAAATTGTGATAAAAGAAGGCAGCTATCGATTGATTGTGATTGTAACATTAAACTATCAATTGATTGTAATTCTAGCAAATGCACATCAATCGATTGTGATTTCTACCGAGGCTACATCAATTGATATGATACCCAAGAATTGCTACGCCGTGATATTGCAGGCTATGTATTTCAACAATTGCTATTTACTATCTAATAAGTATCTATGAAGGGACTACGTGGTCCTTTTGCCACCCGCTCTCCCTTAATCTCTCGCAACGTGTAAACGATATCATCACTGCCAACAAGATCGAAAGGGGTTTGCTGCGTCCGTTTGATGGGGCCTTTCCATTGGGCGACCAGTTTCACATGGTTAGGCTTACTTCCACGTCCACGTTTACCCATCTTGATTCACACGGCGTACACGGGAAGTCAATAGTCGAACTGTAAAATGATGTCCAGGTCGTGGCCAGAAATTTTGATTTTTGAATGCCACCAAATCGAGTCGAGAGCCTCCAACACCCCCCCTCCGATCTGAGGATGGGCGTCATTTACATGTTTATTGGTTCATCTCAAACACACTTCAGCGAAGCCAAATTAGCGACGAATGAAAAGCCTAAAATTCAGGAGTGAAGGATCGGTTAGGGAGTTATATACTACATATCGATATGTGGTTGTGTGTCACATGCAAATATCAATCGATTCTGATATGTCCCACGGTCACGATCAATCGATTGTGATAATGCAAATCGAGAATCGATCGATGGTGATAATTCGGATTAGGCATCAATCGATTGTAATTCTCGGAGGTGGATATCAGTCGATTGCAATATTCTGATTGTGCATCAAATAGGCATCAATTGATTATGATATTCTGATATATTGATGGTATCAGAATATCGAACAATTGATTCCATGCCTTGCTGTGGATGATCAAGACCTCCAAGTTGGCCAAGGCCCAGAAGTTGTACGTCGAGGAGATGGCGCCAGGAGGCAGCGAAGGAGAGGCGTGGAAGGCGAGGTACGCAGCGGTGCCGCGGTTCATGGGCGATCTTGCCTTGTCAGTGGACATCACCACGGACGCCCTGAAACGGCTGAAGTCGGAACTACTCTCAACAAGACAGCGATCGGAGGAGAAGACCGGTGCTTTCTACACCCGCATCACCACCCGAACCGCGACTGTCAACTTCGTGGCGGACGTAGTGCGGGGTTGCGGTAAGGTTACCAAACTGGAACTTCTCGAGCTCTTTTGGGGTGGACTACGACACAGCGTTCAAGTGGGTTCCAAGTTGGCGGATCTTGGGCTAGACACCAGTCACCCGGAGCAGTGGGAAGAGGAACAACGTCGACTTGGACGGCCCGACACCTCCGCCATCTTGAAGGTTCGTTCCGTGGCCACGGGAATTGAGACGGCTAAGGTGATGGAGGACGCGGTTCTCCACGACACCATCGCCCGCAAGGTGGCGTTGGAGATGGGACACCGACAACGGCAAGCTCCACCACGTAGCGCCCCGGCTAGTCGGCCTAGGTGGCCTCCGAGGAGGCCTGCGTTGGCGGCCCTCACGTGGGAGCCGGGGACTGCTGGGAATGACTCGGCAACAGCGGCTCCTGTGGATGTAAGCACAGCGGCGACCCAAGGATCCCGACCGGCACCTGCGGTGAGGGAACGGCCCTGTTTTGCATGTGGCAGTCTCGAGCACTTGGTGGCCAATTGCACGGACGAGAAGAAGCTGGCCATCTGGAAGGCCAACGCCCCGGCGCGATTGGCGCGAAGGCCAGGGCAAGTGGCGGCTTGCGTAGAAGTCATTGAGGAGAGAGTCGAGGAGGATTCCCTCAATCCGGAAGAGCTGGAAACGATGGAGGAGATCCTCGCTCTGGCGGATGCTGACGTGGACCTCTATGGGGATCTGTGTGCCATGTGTGACATCACGAACACCGAGGATCCAGCTTTTCGGAGTGGGGAGCCGACAGGGGCTCCCGGGCAAGAGGAGTAAATCTCCATCGACCCCGTGGACAGAGGCAGCCCTATACCAATGTGGCAGCCCGTCCTTCATGGCCCTCGCGGACGTCACGTGACGAGGCCACCGCCTGTACCCCGACAAAGCCCGTCTCACTGCGAGCGCTGCATGCCCCGGTGAGCACAGAGGCTTCATCAGCCTCGCCCCATGGTGTGGCCGCACGGCCCCCCTCCACCGTCAGCCCGAGGCCCCGTTCATCACGGATTGCCTTCAGTGGCCGAGAGCGCGCACGGCGCGCTACCATTTTGAGCAGACGGCCCCTCTCAGTGGAGAATTCCCCCCCTGCTCGGGGATCATTGACTCCACCGATAGCCCCACCGACAACACATTCTTGTTGGGAGACTTACTGTGCCGAACACGGTGTCCCGATTGACCGCGGTAATGTTGATGGACCTCCCCCACGCATCCGAGCTCATCACGCGGCACCAGCAGTTCAGCCCAGCGACTACAAGGATCTGCATCTGGCTGCACCGGGGACCTCCGAGGTGTACCAGAGTTCCTTGGCGGACCAGTGTAGGCGGTTGACATCGTGGAGCTGGAGAAGTCCGGCTGGGGCTACCTCTGAAAGTGTTCTAATACGACAACTACGCATGACCGTCAAGAAGAAGTCCCCGGCAGAGGCACACAAGATGGCTGAGCGCAGTCGCCGCCATGCTACACGACGTCCCGCGACTACTCCTTTCAGCCGTCGCCAACGGAAGTACGAGTTGGACGAGCTTATACTCGCCCGCTTGCGTGGTCGCATGGGCGGCACATTGGGCTTGGCCTGGGCAGAGTTGAGCCCACGCGAGCAACGTCGGGCTGTGGAGCAAGAATACGGGCCGAAGACGAATGTACCGCAAGAAGGCCGACCTTGGGAGACGATTGGCCTCCGTCGCCTTCGACGGCGTCAAGCATCTGCGGCGATATCGATACAGCAAGCCTATCGCTTGTGGCGACGTCGGCGGGCACAACGAGCGCAGGACACTCCCCTTGACTCTCATGCGCTCAAGACGGCCTCGGCGTGGACCACGGCAGCCCAGCGGGTCAAGCAGTACGGCAAGGCGGTCGTGCAGGCTGTGTTCGGACGCGTCCGACGGGCACACCCACCTCCCAATCCTACCCCCCTCAAACCAGACGAGACGGTTCTCGCAACAACTCTGGGATCGAGCCCCTCGGATCTAACCTACAGCACCGATGAGTCCGAGATGGAGATCCATTACAGCCAGTACCGGTTGCAGCAGCACCGTGAGCTGTCCTCGGAGGAGAATACGCCTACCCGCCGTTCGAAGCCTTCGAGGAGTGGGAGGAAGCGCACGACGTTGGACCAACGGGTGAAAGCCTGGAGGAAGGAGGAATCTGCACGTCTTGCTGCTTGGGAGGCCCCGAGCGTGACCCGACAACCGGTGGGCGAATCCGAATACCTCGAGGAGGAGCTGAGTATGACCCAGCAGCTGGCGGGCGGATCGGGCAGCATACCGCCAGCGTGCAACCAACATGTTGTATCCTGCTCCAGTCAGCCCGAGGAGGAGCTGAACATGACCCAGCAGCTGGCGG
>LGRX02027479.1:0-10652 GCA_001247695.2 Cymbomonas tetramitiformis | reverse complement strand
GGTGAATTGGCCACTACAGCGAGGTTACCCGAGGTCACCTCCTCGCACCATGGTCTGTCGGCAGCCCTGAAGATCTGTGACAATCTTGGGCTGAGTCCCGCTCGATACATTCTGAGCGGGGCCGGTAGTACCTCTTTCCCCGAGATACGTCCGCTGCACACCACCGAGACCTCCACCTACGCTCTCTTAGTGGACCGCTTGGTGGCAGAGGAGTCTATTCGAGGCACGAGGCGTTCCAGAATTCCGTCTCAATGGTACCAATGCCCGAGACGACCGGTGGTGGACGCCTTCACGGAGTCGGAGGCGGAAACCTACGAGCTGGACGGGCTACAAGCCTGGGTGGAGGTCTGTGCCGCTCCGTGGTACTTGGCAGCATCGTTTGGGCCATCTTCTGAGACGCCCCAACCCCCTCTACAGCCTGCCCCTTCCACATTCCCGGCTCCTTCCCACCGACTTTCTGCCGACGCCGCGACCTTCTCACCGACGGCGTCACAGCATGCGGCAGCAACGGGACCACCTGCCGGGGTGGCACGAGCTCCGGAGGACCCCATGGCGATGTACCCCCCCGACGACCGCTCCTACCAGACCGCGATCAAGAACGAGAGCTCGCTCTTGAAGGACATCCGCAAGCTGGTGGACGACCTCCCGGAGTTTCCCGGCGATCACTTCACGAAGGGCCGGGCCATGGATGACCTTGAGGAATTCTCTGTGGCGGTGAATGCACTTCTGGAGCACATGACGGTGATTGCGGCGCTCACTACTCCCAGCTTTCGGCGTGAGGCGCAAGGACACAATCAGCTCAGCATCTCCACCTTGCTGTGGATCAAGGCATGGAATCAGTTGGAACAAGCAGCATCGATGGTTTTTGATTATTCCAAAATTTTCATTGATTAATAGTGATATTCCAAATTATCCTATCAATAAATTGTGATAAAAGAAGGCAGCTATCGATTGATTGTGATTGTAACATTAAACTATCAATTGATTGTAATTCTAGCAAATGCACATCAATCGATTGTGATTTCTACCGAGGCTACATCAATTGATATGATACCCAAGAATTGCTACGCCGTGATATTGCAGGCTATGTATTTCAACAATTGCTATTTACTATCTAATAAGTATCTATGAAGGGACTACGTGGTCCTTTTGCCACCCGCTCTCCCTTAATCTCTCGCAACGTGTAAACGATATCATCACTGCCAACAAGATCGAAAGGGGTTTGCTGCGTCCGTTTGATGGGGCCTTTCCATTGGGCGACCAGTTTCACATGGTTAGGCTTACTTCCACGTCCACGTTTACCCATCTTGATTCACACGGCGTACACGGGAAGTCAATAGTCGAACTGTAAAATGATGTCCAGGTCGTGGCCAGAAATTTTGATTTTTGAATGCCACCAAATCGAGTCGAGAGCCTCCAACACACCCCCTCCAATCTGAGGATGGGCGTCATTTGCATGTTTACTGGTTCATCTCAAACACACTTCAGCGAACCCAAATTAGAGACGAATGAAAAGCCTACAATTCAAGAATGAAGGATCGGTTAGGGAGTTGTATGCTACATATCGATATGTGGTTGCGTGTCACGTGCAAATATCAATCGATTCTGATATGTCCCACGGTCACGATCAATTGATTGTGATAATGCAAATCGAGAATCGATCGATGGTGATAATTCGGATTAGGCATCAATCGATTGTAATTCTCGGAGGTGGATATCAGTCGATTGCAATATTCTGATTGTGCATCAAATAGGCATCAATTGATTATGATATTCTGATATATTGATGGTATCAGAATATCGAACAATTGATTCCATGCCTTGCTGTGGATGATCAAGACCTCCAAGTTGGCCAAGGCCCAGAAGTTGTACGTCGAGGAGATGGCGCCAGGAGGCAGCGAAGGAGAGGCGTGGAAGGCGAGGTACGCAGCGGTGCCGCGGTTCATGGGCGATCTTGCCTTGTCAGTGGACATCACCACGGACGCCCTGAAACGGCTGAAGTCGGAACTACTCTCAACAAGACAGCGATCGGAGGAGAAGACCGGTGCTTTCTACACCCGCATCACCACCCGAACCGCGACTGTCAACTTCGTGGCGGACGTAGTGCGGGGTTGCGGTAAGGTTACCAAACTGGAACTTCTCGAGCTCTTTTGGGGTGGACTACGACACAGCGTTCAAGTGGGTTCCAAGTTGGCGGATCTTGGGCTAGACACCAGTCACCCGGAGCAGTGGGAAGAGGAACAACGTCGACTTGGACGGCCCGACACCTCCGCCATCTTGAAGGTTCGTTCCGTGGCCACGGAAAATGAGACGGCTAAGGTGATGGAGGACGCGGTTCTCCACGACACCATCGCCCGCAAGGTGGCGGTGGAGATGGGACACCGACAACGGCAAGCTCCACCACGTAGCGCCCCGGCTAGTCGGCCTAGGTGGCCTCCGAGGAGGCCTGCGTTGGCGGCCCTCACGTGGGAGCCGGGGACTGCTGGGAATGACTCGGCAACAGCGGCTCCTGTGGATGTAAGCACAGCGGCGACCCAAGGATCCCGACCGGCACCTGCGGTGAGGGAACGGCCCTGTTTTGCATGTGGCAGTCTCGAGCACTTGGTGGCCAATTGCACAGACGAAAAGAAGTTGGCAATCTGGAAGGCCAACGCCCCGGCACGGTTAGCGCGAAGGCCAGGGCAAGTGGCGGCTTGCGTTGAGGTCATTGAGGAGAGAGTCGAGGAGGATTCCCTCAACCCCGAAGAGCTTGAAACGATGGAGGAGATCCTCGCTCTGGCGGATGCTGACGTGGACTCCTATGGGGATTTGTGTGCCCTGTGTGACATCACGAGCACCGAGGATCCAGCTTTTCGGAGTGGGGAGCCGACAGGGGCTCCCGGGCAAGAGGAGTAGATCTCCATCGACCCCGTGGACAGAGGCAGCCCTATACCAATGTGGCAGCCCGTCCTTCATGGCCCACGCGGACGTCACGTGACGAGGCCACCGCCTGTACCCCGACAAAGCCCGTCTCACTGCGAGTGCTGCATGCCCCAGTGAGCACAGAGGCTTCATCAGATTCACCCCATGGTGTGGCCGCACGGCCCCCCTCCACCGGCAGCCCGAGGCCCCGTTCATCACGGATTGCCTTCAGTGGCCGAGAGCGCGCACGGCGCGCTACCATTTTGAGCAGACGGCCCCTCTCAGTGGAGAATTCCCCCCCTGCTCGGGGATCATTGACTCCACCGATAGCCCCACCGACAGCACATTCTTGTTGGGAGACTTACCGTGCCGAACACGGTGTCCCGATTGACCGCGGTAATGTTGATGGACCTCCCCCACGCATCCGAGCTCATCACGCGGCACCAGCAGTTCAGCCCAGCGACTACAAGGATCTGCATCTGGCTGCACCGGGGACCTCCGAGGTGTACCAGAGTTCCTTGGCGGACCAGTGTAGGCGGTTGACATCGTGGAGCTGGAGAAGTCCGGCTGGGGCTACCTCTGAAAGTGTTCTAATACGACAACTACGCATGACCGTCAAGAAGAAGTCCCCGGCAGAGGCACACAAGATGGCTGAGCGCAGTCGCCGCCATGCTACACGACGTCCCGCGACTACTCCTTTCAGCCGTCGCCAACGGAAGTACGAGTTGGACGAGCTTATACTCGCCCGCTTGCGTGGTCGCATGGGCGGCACATTGGGCTTGGCCTGGGCAGAGTTGAGCCCACGCGAGCAACGTCGGGCTGTGGAGCAAGAATACGGGCCGAAGGCGAATGTACCGCAAGAAGGCCGACCTTGGGAGACGATTGGCCTCCGTCACCTTCGACGGCGTCAAGCATCTGCGGCGATATCGATACAGCAAGCCTATCGCTTGTGGCGACGTCGGCGGGCACAACGAGCGCAGGACACTCCCCTTGACTCTCATGCGCTCAAGACGGCCTCAGCGTGGACCACGGCAGCCCAGCGGGTCAAGCAGTACGGCAAGGCGGTCGTGCAGGCTGTGTTCGGACGCGTCCGACGGGCACACCCACCTCCCAATCCTACCCCCCTCAAACCGGACGAGACGGTTCTCGCAACAACTCTGGGATCGAGCCCCTCGGATCTAACCTACAGGACCGATGAGTCCGAGATGGAGATCCATTGCAGCCAGTACCGGTTGCAGCAGCACCGTGAGCTGTCCTCGGAGGAGAATACGCCTACCCGCCGTTCGAAGCCTTCGAGGAGTGGGAGGAAGCGCACGACGTTGGACCAACGGGTGAAAGCCTGGAGGAAGGAGGAATCTGCACGTCTTGCTGCTTGGGAGGCCCCGAGCGTGACCCGACAACCGGTGGGCGAATCCGAATACCTCGAGGAGGAGCTGAGTATGACCCAGCAGCTGGCGGGCGGATCGGGCAGCATACCGCCAGCGTGCAACCAACATGTTGTATCCTGCTCCAGTCAGCCCGAGGAGGAGCTGAACATGACCCAGCAGCTGGCGGGCGAACCTAACAGCCCGTGCCGGCATGCATCCAGTCCGGCCGAGCATGCAACCAGCCCGGCTAAGCACGCAGCGGAACATGCAGCGGGGCATGCGCCAGGGCACGCGGGGCATGCGGGGCATGCAACATGCCCGCCTGAGCATGCGACCAGCTCGGTGGGGCATGCAGTGGGGCATGCCCCGGGGCATGCGGGGCATGCGGGGCATGCAACGCGGCCGACTGAGCATGCAACCAGCTCAGTGGGGCATGCAGTGGGGCATGCCCCGGGGCATACGCTGGGGCATGCGGGGCATGCAACACGGCCGACTGAGCATGCAACCAGCTCAGTGGGGCATGCAGTGAGGCATGCCCCGGGGCATGCGGGGCATACGGGGCATGTGTGCCAGGGGCACGACGACAGATGCTCGGAGATATGTTTTTGATTGAACGTGCAAAGGTACACAATTCGGATTTTTATAATGTACTGGATCAGGGCCAGATTGAGGTACAAACGATAATTCGGTTCCGAGTTCTGAAGGCTAAACACTTCTCAAGTGCTCTACTTATTCACTCGTCACTCAGGTTGCAGGGTCAACCACTCGAGAGCCGATGTCACACTTCGGCTCAACGTTCAGTTCTCGATCCGATCTCATTTCTAATTCCGATTCGTCATTCTCGATTCAGATGTTATGCCAACAGGCTGACACGATGACTGCCCCACAGTACTGTCATACTGCTGTACTGTCATACTGTCATACTGTCATAGCGTCATACTGTCATACTGTCATAACCTTAATATCTGATATTCGATTTCATTGTCTTTTCAACCCCGATGCGAATCTGACCATTCTTCGAGGGTCTGACTGAGTTCCACGATGACACCCCCCACAGTACTGTCATACTACTATAGTGTCATACTGTCATACTGTCATAGTGTCATAGTGTCATACTGTCATACCCCGGACATCTGGTATTCATTCTCATCGTGATTTCAAGCCCAATCTCACTGTCATCGTGCCAATCCCAGATTACCCCCGATGACACACATACGGACGCATAGACATATCGGCTCACGCTGTGCCTCCGGGCACAACTCTCCCCCCCTTAGGAGTGGTCTACCTCCTGGGATCACTCCGCTAAGGTACCCATCTAAGTTCCAGTTCTTAGGTTCTCTGGTTCCTTGCTGTTTCCAGTTCTTAGGTTCTCTGGTTCCTCTTCGAGCATAGTTCGCCTGCCGCTACCAGGGCACCACTTTCAAGAAGAAGGGTGCCACTTGGAATCTAAAGCGGGTCTTCAGTGTCGCGGAGGCGTAAATGTCGGAAAAGTTGTCGTAGCAGGAGTGCTGGTACGGGATATACACTCGCAGATCGACCTGCTCCAGTCTGCTGCGGGTGAGGTCCAAGCTGAGCAGTCTCTGGGTGAGCACCGGTTGCCCATCTGCACGCACACGGTGTTGAAGTAGTACAGCGTAGCAGGGGCGAGGGTGGTGCTGAGTTCGTCCATATGCAGGTGGGTTTCATGTACTGCGTACCATACATGCAGTAGGTACACACCAGCGGTGGGGGAAGCTGGCGCATCATAGGGCGAAGCCGTAGCGCGTTAGGGAAGCGACCTCTGGGGGTTTTCCATGAACCAATGTTTTGGCTCTAGGTAGTCAATGATCTGCAATGCTCGTCGTACGATTTTGTCAGCCTGGGGAAGGTCAGGGGGTCCACCAGTGGTGCGCGCTTGACTGTACTGCCTGCAGGGGGGACTTGCCCAAATAACATCGAAGAATCCAGGCGGGTATTGCTTGTAGTCCCATTGCAGGATGTCACACACATGAGTGGGTTGCCAGATATGCCCGGAGTCGAGGGTCACCACTGAGGCGGAGGGGAAGCAATTTAGGAATTCCCTCTCTACTGAGCCAGTACCGCTGAAAAGTACGAGAATCCTGGGCGTGCGGGTTGTTTTGCCTGTATTGCCAGCAGCTCTGTCACCAGTGCCAACGACCCATCTTCCACGCGCTCCTGGCGTTCCCACGGCAGGGGGATATCATCTTCCATCTGTTCAAGCTGGTCCAGTTCATCGCAGGGATTGGTGATGAGGTGGGCCAGTGTCATTCCGGCTTGAGCGGAGTGGCGGCCACGCTGCTCGCGGCGCCGAGTGGCTTCGTCGCGGACTTGTGCTTCCATGTGCAGTCTCGCTTGCTCGAATTCACGAAGTTGTTGAAGTGGACTTCCGCGTTCAAGTTTGTCACGCGTCCTCCATTGGTCGTGAGCTTTGGAGAAGCCAGTCCAGCGAACCTTCCACTCTTCCACCTCCTTTCCTCGAACAGACCGCACTCGACGTGCAAGGATACGCTCAACGTGTGCTTCCTTCTGACCGTCCACTACCACCTCTTCAGGTACTGCTGGGTGATCGCGTGCGGCAAAAGCATCTTGACCGCTGGTGTACGGTTTGAGGCGATGTTGAGCGAACACGTCGTGAATCCGCCAGTGAGGAGGGAGGCGTAGGCGGTAGGCTACTGGAGCTCCTCTGTCGGCTTCGGGCATGGTCATCTGTATATCGCTGAAGAAGCGTTCGGTCACAGGAACTGGTCCATGCCAGCGCTTGGTCAGTTTCCTACAGATGGAGCGATCCATCACCTTCTCAGTAAGGTGTTTCGCCTCTATCCAGACCAGATCCCCAACAGCATACTCCCGCTGCCCGTGTCTGCGATCAAACTGTTCGCGCTGTCGCTGTTGAGCCAGCTCCAACCGCTGTCTGGCGTCCCGCAGCTGCGACGAAAATTTCACAGCCACTTCGTATGCGGTGCCTACTCCCCCAGTTCGTCGTCCGGCGGTGGACTGCGCGGCCTCCAGGAAAAGATCCAACTGCGACAGCGGCGAGAACCCGAACACCAGTTCAAACGGCGTGAAGCCAGTAGATTCACTCCTGGAGTCATTGATCGCGAACTCCACGTTAGTGGTGAACAGATCCCAGTCCTCCACATTGGCGTCAACAAAGGACCTGAGCATGTCCTCAATAACCCTGTTGCTGTGTTCCGCCTGGCCGTCAGACCGAGGGTTGTACGGCGTGGTACGAGCCACTTTCACACCCATCAGTCTCATGAGTTCCTGCCAGAAAGCATCTTGAAACCGCGGGTCACGATCAGAGACAATCTTCATAGGCGCGCCATGCAAGCGCCACACCGAGTCAAAGTAGATTCTGGCCACCACAGCTGCGGAGCTGTCGCCGAAGTTCATCGGCACAACGTGGACCATCTTCGTCAGCTTGCAGGTGAAGGCCACGAAAGCATCATTTCCCCTCTCTGATACTGGCAGGCCGGTGACGAAGTCCACCGCGACATCCTGCCATGGCCTGTTCGGGATGTTGTGAGGGTTTAGCAACCCATCCGGGTAAGTTCCCCGCGGCCTCACTGATTGGCACACTGCGCAGGATGCAACCCAGGTGCCCACATCTTCCGCGGCACCACGCCAATAGAAGCGTCGCGGCACCCTCTCCAGAGTCTTGTCTCGCCCAGTGTGACCCGAAGACAATGACTCATGAGCATGACGAATCACTACTTCTCGAAGTGGAGAGTCCTCCCCCAGCACGAGCTGGTATTTCCCTGCCGCGGTCCTCCAAACCACTTCACCCACCAGCCTGAAGTCCTGTAGGCATTGGTGTGGTGCCGCCTTCACTTTCTCCCGCAGCGAACGAAGTGTCCCCTCTCGGGTGTACTCCGCTCTCAACGCACGCAGGAACTTTGAGTCCGACTGCTGGGAGGTTGCGTCTCTGAAGGCTGCTGCCTCACCTGTCCTTATCACAGCGGGGGCTGTTCGCGGGTGCCTCACGCGTGCCGGTTGTGGTTTGGCGGGAGGGGCGTGTACTATCAGAACAGGCCAACGAAGGTCGAAGGCCTTCCCATCTGGGTTCTCGAAGAACTGATTGGGCTCGCCCTTATTATCGTGAGTAGGGATGACCTCCACGATCTGCATATTGGCCTTTCTGAAAAGTTTGCGCCACGCGGGGAGCTTGGACTGGTGATCTGGTAGAACGAAGACTGCTGAGGTGCTTTCTGGGTCTGCCTTCCATTCTGCGATATACTTGTTCAAAATCGCCTCCACCGTAATGTGCTTGGAGTTATATGGAGGGTTACACCAAACCCGAAGGCCCCTCCATTTCTCTGAAAGGCAGTCTGTCCAGAATCTATCCGCCTGTCTGTTGCGGCCGCCAAAGTCACAACAGGCGTCCACATCGAAGGGTCCAAACTTCTCGGCGTACTTCGAGGAGTACTCTGCTCGGACACGCCAATTCTGTGAGTCTTCGAGGGGAGTCTGCCGTTTTTGCGGGTGAAGGACCGGGGATGGAGCTGACTGCTGGGGCGCCTGCTGCGGGGGTGGTGAGCTCACTGGCACCTTCTCAGTGGGCGCCTCCGATGCGTCAGCTCGTGATGGCGTTCGCGTCTTCGGTGACGCCAACTGTAGAGGCGCTGGGGTCGTAGGGGCTCTTCCAGCGCGTGACATGCTCCTCGTTATCCTTATCTGAGGTGGAGCTCTGTCAGGGGGTTGGTGTGGAGCTTCTGTCGGCTTCGCGCTATCAGCTTCAGGCCAGTCAGGCATGTCGAAGTCGAGGTGATCCTCCTTCATTCCCTTATAGAGCTTCGGATTAACGAGAGCGATGGTCTCCCCCATGTCCATGGCCTGTTCCGCCACGGAGAGGGTTTCCACTGCTGAGAGCCAACAGTCAACCGTCTGGGCCCAGTGGGGATGAGCTGCGGGTGGTGAGCTGGAGAAGCATTCAGACTCCAGCGTTGCCAGAGGGTCTTTCGGCAGGTCTGAGGTGGGGTCGATCACGCCTGCCTCCTTCAGCCCCTCGCGCACGTCCTTGTCTTTGAAGTCGGGTCTTCTGGACAGGGCGTCTGGTACCAGCAGCAGCGCTCCCTTGATGTACTCCATTCTCGGGACTCCCACCTCCACCAGATCCATGTACCAGCGTGCCTGTCTGCGGCTAAGCTCTCTGCCAGGTTCCATCAGCCATTCAAGGGGGCGGTGATCACCCTGGATGCGGAAGTTGGTGAAGATGAGGTAATGCCGCCAGGTGACGGTGGTACAGTGGTGTAGAGCACCTAGTTCACGCTCGCCGGTGTGGTAATTCTGCTCGGCGGCTGAGAACTGGCGGCTCTCGTATGCTATCACGCGCAGCCCAAGACCATCTCCATTGTCTTGCATAAGTACTCCCCCAAGAGCGATGCCGCTAGCATCCGTCTGCACCACGAAAGGCGCTGTGCCGTCTGCGGCACCCTTAATGTTGGGCAAGGCGAGCACTGGCGCTGATGTGAGGGCCTTCTTCAGCTCCTCGAAGGCCCACTGCTGCATGGGACCCCACTCCCAGGGTACGTCCGACTTGGTCAACCGGGTGAGGGGCTGAGCGATCTCGGAGAAGCAGTGGATGAACCTGCGGTAATCCCCCGCTAGGCCCAAGAACTGCCTGACGTGGGTAACCGTCTCCAGCTCGGGCCAGTCCCTCACTGCAGCCACCTTGTCGTGTTGGGGTCTGCAGCCATCTGCGGAGATACAGTGGCCAAGGAACCGTAAGGATTTCTTCAACAGCTGGCACTTGGACCTCTTGAGGAAGACACCCTTCTCCCTGCATGTCAGGAGCAGTTGTTTGACGTGCTCGTAGTGCTCTGCAGCGGTGTTGCTGAAGACGACCACATCATCGATGAAGATCCGGACAAATGGAAGATGGCCCAAGGCCCGCTGCATCCGTCGCTGGTACTGAGATGGTGAATTCTGCAGCCCCTGCGGCATGACCAACCACTCATATGACCCCATTTGGGTGGTGAAGGCGGTCTTCTCGACATCTCCTGGTGCCATCGGTACTTGCCAGAAGCCATCCACCGCGTCGAACGAAGAGAAGAACTTCGCACCCTGCATCTCGTCGAACATCATCTGGATGTCTGGGAGAGGATACTTGTCCTTAACTGTCTGGCGGTTGAGGAGCCGGTAATCGATCCCCAGTCGCAGCTCCTTGGGGTTCCCGGGTTTAGGGACCATCAAACAGGGAGCTGCATAAGGGCTGGAAGAGGGTCGGATGTAGCCCTTGGACATCAGAGTCTCCACGCGTTCTCGAAGTTGGCGGAGTTCCTCTGCGGACTTCTTGTAGATGCGCTGGCAGGGAGGTCCCTTCTTGCTCAGCTCAGGGTCCAGGGTAATGTTGGCTTCATCTTGGGGGTCATGTCTGAGTCCATC
>LGRX02027478.1:0-17363 GCA_001247695.2 Cymbomonas tetramitiformis | reverse complement strand
TGCGTTCGTATTCCGCTTGCAAGGCGCGGACGAACTCATCAGCCTTCAGTGGGCCTGATGCTGCCCTGGCCCTTGCTGCAACCCCTGTAGTGACTAAAGGCTCGTCGGGTTCTGCCTCACTGTCCTTTCGCGCAGGCGGCGCTCGGGGCTGTGCCCTGCTGGCTGCTGGGGCCCACACCAGAAGGACCGGCCAGCGCAGCGGGGGTCGACCTCCATCAGGGGACTCGAAGAGGTGGTTGGGACGACCTTTTTCGTCCTTCGTGTCAAAGACCTTGACCGGATGAAGCCCATACTTGGGGTGAATCAACCGCCTCCAGGGAGCGTCATAGTCTGGCAGAAGGAACATCGCCGAGGTGTTTTCCGGATCGGCGCGCCACTCAGCAAGGAAATGCCGAAGAATTCTTTCTATCAAGTCTGAATCCTTCGTGTAAGGGGGTTGCACCAAACGTGTTTCCCGCGCCACTTTTCCTTCAAGCAGTCGGTCCAATAGGTGTCAACCTGCCGGTTAACGCCCATGGAGTCGCAACACGCGTCAACGTCAAACATCCCGTACTGGGCCGCTATCTCCTCAAAGCGCTCCTTGATCAGCTTCCGGTCCTGGCGATCTACGACCTGGTCGTAGTGGGAGCTACCTTCTGGGGGCTTAACGGGCTCAGGTACCTTTCCGGCTGCCTTTGGATGACTCTGGGCCTCAGGGTGGGGGGACTTCGGGTGACTCTGGACTTCTGCTGTGGCCTGTTCCCTAGCTCGGTCTGCTCTGGTCATGACTGCTAGCGATTCGGCATCCCTCAAGGATTTCTCGCCTACTGCTAGGGTGGCAGCTGCGTCCAGCCAAAGGGCCGGCGACTCTACCCACGTGAGCCCATTCAGATGGGTGAGCTCACCAATGACCGGTGCTGGACTGGTGGGAGGGAAGGACTCGTCCTCGGAATCACTATACTCGAAGGTGGCGCCTAAGACAGATGTGGGATCCTCGTCCCCTTCACATCTCTTGCCTTTCGGCTCAGAGTACTCGGGTCCATCGGTGGTGCGATCCACTGCCCCGAGGACAGAGGTAGGATCCTCGTCCTCTTCGGACCCCTTGCCTATCGGTGCGGAGTCTCTGGGCCCATCCGTGGCGCGATCCACAATCCCTTTTTCCTTCAACCCTTCTCTGGCTGACATTTCCTGATAGTCTGGTCGCCGGGACTGCGCGTCTGGTACTACTAAACAGCGCCCTGGCACGTGCTCCATCTGATGGACTCCTACATCTACCAAGTCCTCGTACCAGCGAGCCTGACGTCGACTGAGCTCCCTAGCTGGGGCGAAGAGCCACTGAAGGGGTTTATGGTCTCCCATGAGCTTAAATGATGTAAAAATCAGATAATGTCTCCAGGTGACCGTGGTGCAATGATGGATGGCACAAAGCTCCCGTTCCCCAGCGTGATAGTTCTGCTCTGCGCTGGAGAACTGCCGGCTTTCATAGGCCAAGGGCTGTAAGCCTCGTCCCTGATCCTGCATGAGTACACCCCCTAGTGCTACTCCACTGGCATCTGTCTGCACAAAGAAGGGTCTGGAACCGGCTGCTGCACCCTTTTGATCAGGTAGGGCCAAGGCTGGGGAGGAGATCAAGGCAGTTTTTAGCTGTTTAAATGCTGCCTTTTCATTCTCGCCCCAGGTCCAGTCCACGCCGCATTTGGTGAGGCGGGTCAACGGGTACGCGATATCTGCGAAGTTCTGGATGTACCTCCGGTAGAAACCACACATGCCCAGAAACTGTCGCACGTGTGTGACAGTTTCTAGGTCTGGCCAATCGCGTACCGACGCAACCTTATCCTGCTGTGGGCGGCATCCATCCCGATCCACCACATGCCCTAGGAACCGGACTGATCGCTTGCACAGTTTGACTTTCGACTTTTGAGGTAGACGGAATTCTTTCGACATGCCTCCAGGACCTGGCGGAGGTGGTCGAGGTGTACCTCATGGGCGCTCTTACCCGGAACCTCAGCCGAGAAAATCATGATGTCATCTACAAATACTCTGCAAAAGGGTAGGTGCCCGAGGTGCTGTTGCATCATCCTTTGCCAGGTACTTGGGGAGTTTGACAATCCCATAGGCATGACCAACCACTCGTACGCTCCAAAGTGCGTAGTCATTGCGGTTTTCTCCACGTCCTCTGCTTTCATAGGAACCTGCCAAAATCCCCAAAGGGCATCCATCGTAGAGAAGACGGTAGCCCCTTGTAGGTCATCTAAGAGACTCTGGACATCCCGGGGAGGGGGTACTTGTCCTTGACTGTGATCTCATTGATCTGTCTGTAGTCAATGACTAGACGCAACTCCTTGGGATTACTCGGCTTGGGGACCATCAGCACGGGGCAGCCCCACGGAGAGGCCGAGGGTCGTATGTACCCTTTGGCTAAGAGCTCATCTAGCTGTTGCCGGAGTTGCCGCAACTCCTCCTGCGACAACTTGTACCCTCGCCGGTGCAAGGCGTTCCCACTCCAATCTGACCTGAGCCGGATGCCGGACTTGAATTCCCTTGACTGGACTGATTCCGGCAGCTCTGTGCAAATGACATCTGCGAACTCCTTTTCCAGGTCCCTAAGCTGCTGCCAGATTTCCGGCGACACCGTCTCGTCTATCTCGTCCTCCGGCGGTTCCGGGGAGGCCTGAGCAGTCTGTGGGGCTGGCGGCGAGGTAGTGCTTGGCGGGACGGCCGGTACCGGCGGGTCTGTGGTCTGCAGAGCTGGCGGCGGGGTAGTGTCTGGCGGCACGACTGGTGCCGAGGCTCGCGACTTCTGACTCTGAGGGCTCGGGACGGTGGGGACTTTTGGTCCCGGCGGCTGCTCGGTGGAGGGGCCACTTTCAGCACCAGGCTGACCGACTGCTGCGACCTGGTCACGCCAACGCACTCGCTTACGCCGTGCTCGGGGTCGTCGCTCCGCGACCAGACCCCGGCCCTGCTGGAGCGCCGCGGCTGCCTGCGCGTGCCAGGTGGGTGGCTTCCCGGCCGCGTGATCCTCTATCGCCTGTCTACGCACCGCCGGCGGAAGCAACGCAAATGCTCCGTTAGCCTCCTGTTTGCTTGCGAAAAAGCTGAGAGGGTCAGGGTGATCCCCGGCCTCGTCGACCGTACTCGCAAATCCCTGTGGCCTAATATCCTCGACCACCGCCCCTACTCTCTGCAAATGACACGCTCCTTCCACGTCACTATAGCCGGACTCGAAACTGTCCGAGACCAACCCTCCCGGCCCCTCAGACTCCTCAGCTCCGTCCGGCACCGTTGCGCTGGGACGCACGCTGACTTCACTATCCTCGGACCCGGAGGAGGGTTCTGACGCTAGGCCTGCTACAACATCGTTGGGGGAATCTTCGTCGGAGTCCCCCCCCCTTGTTGCAGGCCAACGCGCCAAAAGTCCCATCGGGGCCGAGGTAGACGACGAAAGCTTGCTCCTCTCTGTTTCGGAGGGTCCGCAGGTCCCGGCGAGCTCGACGTTGGCTCAAAAGGACTCCCTGCACCAGTGCCATTGCCGTGTCCTTGGACCGACTGGGGTCCGGGGACCCCGGCGAACAGCCGGTGATGACGACCTCTTCCCTGCCCTTGGTGAACCGGACCGAACCCCAGTTCTTATAATCCAGCGTAACCGGGGAAAGGTTCGCCAGCCAAGCAAGGACCTCCCAGGATGACATCCACCTTGAGGTCGAGGGGCATTACCCGAAGCTCAACCTGCTGGCCGTAAGACCCCTTCGACGTCTCAGCAAGGAGCTTGGGCCTGATGCAGGAATTAGCATAATATGTGGTGCCGTCAGCCACTCGAACCCGCATGGCTTGCTCGTGGCGCACCGGCTTGACGCCGGAGAGCTTCTGCAGTGTACTCCTTGCGATAATATTGGTGGATGCTCCCGAATCCACCAACACCTTGACTCTGACGCCCGCAATCCAGGCCCAAAACAGCAACAACGTCGGTGTGCGACTGTGCCTGTCGAAACTCCTCGGGCGCGCTCCCATCGAGGACACCGCTGCCAGGGACTCACACCAGCTCGGACTGATATCGCCGTCCTGCATTATGCAGTCCAGGCGGGTGACTGACGTTTCTGCGTCGGAGTCACAGTCCGGGAGGCAGTAAGTACATGCGTCCGCTAGCAGGCCGATGGCGACTGCTTTCTGGACTGCACTGCGCTCCGGGAAGTCTGGGGGGGACACCGCGACTTGGACTGACGCTGCAGCCAGTTTAGCCGCTATGTGCTTTCTGACTTGCTCGTCCCGGTGCATCAGCTCATTGTCTTGCTGAAGTTCCCTATTCGCCCTTTCCAACTCCTCCTTTACGAAGGCGTGGAAGTCCGCACGGCGTTCTGTTGAGGTAGAAGCCGGGTCCCTACCCTCCAACTCGTACCTGCGCTGCAATCGAGAGGTTCGAAGCGCCTTGTCTTCAGGAGTCAGCCATGGTCTGCGTTTCGGGCCCAAAGCCTGGCGAGCCCTGCTTCGGGTCAACCACGGCCGACTGGGCTTTGAAGTTCTCTCTGGTGGTGAGAGTTCTTCTCCCTCGGCAGGCTTGGGCTTGGCAACGCGAACGAACCGTCCGAACTCCTGATCCAAGATGGCTTTGCGTCGGCGATTGAACTCGCGCACCCTGACGAGCCGCTTCAAGCGCTTATCTAACTCTTCTCGATTCGACTGGGGCTTACTAGTCGTGGGTCCAAGCTTCTGGCTCATCCGCCTTTGACCTGCCCTCCAAAGCGCAAGGGACTTGACCGGCCGGACCTCTGACTCTTCCAGCTTTAGATACCTTTCTAGCGCCCTGATGGCGAAACGCAGGCGAGCACTTGGCTGCTGGGCCTGAAAGGCTTTCCTAACTCTGGGGGGTAAACGCTGAGCTCTGAACTTCCAGTGCCCGCGAACTCTCGCAACATCCGACCCCTGGTTCTCCAGGTGCTGTTGGTAGACTGCCCGTGGCTCAACTGTGTGGCTCGACCGGTGTTTATCCCGGGTGTCCGCACCGGTGATCCAACAGAGCAGCTCCCACGGCTCCTCGGGACGCGGAACTGAGGCGGTTGCTGGGGTTCTGGCGGACTTCCAGAAGTTCGCCTGCTCTCTCTGGATGCGTTGCTCGACCTGTTCCCGCTCAGGAGGCTCTGGGCTTCCCGTGCGGGTGGCGGCTAGCATGTCTAAACCTTCCTGCTCATACCTCTCGACTCGACTCTGGCTCTTGAGGTGGCGCCTGGCGCTGCCACTAAGGTGTCTCCCACACCTTCTCCACCTATCACGCAGCACCTGCATCGCTGTGGACGCCGGCGCGGGGCCCTTTTGTCCCCCTGACCCCGCAGTGACGGGGCCCGCGCCCTTTACTGCGGGGAGGACGCCCCGGGCTGGGGAGCGTCCTCCTGGACAAAATCCAATCCGATGGCAGCCAAAGCTTCATCCACCGAATCGTCCCCTATCAACGCCAGGGTGTCCTCCAGGAGGCACTTGGCCCACTCCTTCGGGCGCTGCTTCGCCTGCGGACAGTCGCGGGCATAATGGTCCATGCTCTTGCACAGACGGCAGCCCTCGTACTCTGGGGAGCCGAGTCGTTGCCCTGTGGGTGTCGGAGCGCCAGCGGATGTCGCCATGGCTAGCAGCTCCTCCGTGACATCTACGTGGGCCAGCAGCTGGACCGAGCGGCTCGTCTTATCCTGGCTCTGCCGCAACTCCCGCTCAGCCTCTATGGCCCAAGTCAGGAGTTCGTGGCGGCCTTTACTGGCCGTCCGGCTCAGAGTCAGGACCGAAGCGCCTTTCCTCTCGGCTATAAGGAAGACCTTCCTCCTTATCTCCGGTATCAATCCCGTAAGGAATATCTCCAGCAGCTCCTCTTCCGGCACCGGAGAGGTGAGCTCGTGGGCAGCCAGCATGCTCACGATGTCGTGAGCAAGGTGCACCCCGTCCCAGAACTCGCGGACCGTGCGAGTCTGTCTGTCCTGACTTTGGCGCACGCGACGCAGGAACGGACCGATCGACGCCATTTCCCCCTTGTCGGGCATCACCAGCTGCGCCAAGGGGACCACTATGACGTCCAGGGTGAGGTTCTTACCTTCCCGAGCCTCCGTCAACACCGAAGAAAGCTCGCGGTACTCGGAGCTGAGTTTGCCGAAGCAGTGTCTGGCCACTTCTGACAGCAGGGAGTGGTCCGACAACACCTTCTCCTCACCCCCGCTCTCTAGTGGTCCCAGACGCGCCATCTCCATGGCGTAGCGCACCGGCTCCAGTTCCCGAACCTCCCTGATCTGCCGAACAAATCGGAGGAGCCGACCAAAGACGTGGGACGACCCCTCCACCTCTGTGTGGTATTTGTCCACTGCCTTCTCCATGGCTCTGAGGGCCTCCTTGAGAGCGTGCTGCTCGTCCTTACGACTGTAATGGCTTCGGGGCTCCCTGTAACGAGAGGAAGACGAGAAGGTGAACTGGCTGTCGCCATCCCCGTCCTCGCCATCGCCGCCAGGGTCCTCGCCCGGACTCCCCGGGCCTCCCGGCCCTCCAGGGTCACCGCTCCCCGAGCCTCCAGGACCACCATGACTGCTGGCACCGGGCATCTCCGAAAGCTCGTTTGGCTCCGAGTGCTCCAGTTGAGGGACCATCCCCCCCCGTCTCCGGTGTGTCTGCCGCCGTAGGAAGCGGAGGTGGCATCACAGCCGGAAAGTGGTCGAAAGCACCGGGCCACACGTCCGCGGCGCAAAACCCACACACCGGCAGGTACACCTTTTTCATGAATGCTACCACACTTTTCTTAGCGCTTGCCTGACACGCCCACATACGCACCGGGCTCTCCTCGTGCCCGCACCCACAGCGAGCGCAGCTCTCTGCGACGGACGCCAAGGCCGTCGTGAGACTGTGAATCACCTGGGCCCCGAGGACCCTGTCCTCGTCCGAGATTCTTGCCTTCAGGCATTGCCTGATCTGGCTGGTAGGGTGCAAGCACCCGGCGACCTGACCAAGGGAGCGATACCTACGAGCGGCGTCGTAAAACAGGCGCTGGGCTTCGATCCCCGGGTTGGCATACCCGACCACGTGTTTCCGGAGGGCGTCGCAGACTTGTATAGGAAGGGAAACAAAGTCCCATGAGTGCGGCGGAAGCGATGTCACGCCCGCGCGTGACTCCTCCGGAGGGCTTTGAACGCCCCGGTTCTCGACGTCACAGGTGACGACGGAAGTCGGCTCTACCAGCTCATGTCCCTCTCGGGAGATGGGCGTCTCCTGAACCGGACTCGACGCTGCCGCTGAGGGCCCCCGAGCGTCTGACTCCACGGGCCCTGGGGGCGAGGCCTGAACCAGGGCGAGCCTTTGGACTTGTGACTCTATGACCGCCTGCAGCCTCTCCTCCAGCTGGGCCTCAGCTGCCGCTCGCCGCTCCTCAGCGGCTACCTGCTGAGCGACGCTCTCGTCGACAGCCAACTGCCTGGCAGTCTCCCGGGCCTCTGCGGCCAGCCGGTCTGCAGCCCAGCGCTCTTCGACAGTGCGTTGCTCGGAGACCCTGCGTTCCTCGGCAGCGCGCTGATCGGAGATCCTGCGCTCCTCGGCAGCTCTTTGACTCTCTTGGAGTTGCCGAGACAGCTGTTCCAGGCGAGCCTCGGCAGCCGCCTCCCGAGCTTGCGACTCCTTCTGCCAGGCTTCCTTCAGCTCTTGCAGGTCCTGACTGTTCCTGCTCGAGGTGGACTCCGGGGACGACGACATGTTCCCTGAGGAAGACGGACCGGGGTGCGGGGCCGATGGTGCTCGACTGGGCTTCCGGGTGCGAGGCACCGGGCGACTGGGGCCGCTCGGCTTAGGCGCCTGAGTCCTGGGCCTCGGACGTTCCGCGGGATGCTCTTCCTCCGATGAGGACGAGAGGGGAGCAAACCGGTTCGACCAGTTCCCACCGGGGGCTGCGGAACTCGGAGGTGCTGCACCTGACTTCCTAAGACCCCTGTGTGACTTCCGGGTGCAGCCGCTCATTCTGACGGCCGCGACGACCGCTCTCCTTACCTCCTGGAGGTCCGCCCCTTGGCGTACCAGCTCCCCTGGTCTGCCGGCGTTGATGGCAAAGACAGAGAATCTACACCTCCCAAGGGAGTTGTGAGGGTCCTCGCGCTTTTGCTGCATCAACACCCTGGACTCGGAGACTGACTGCTGGTGGATCTCCAGGCGATAAGCGCCGTCCTCGGAGAGCCCATAGTCCTTGAGCTGGAACCACATTAGCCCTGACAGCGGGTGGTCTTTCCCCAGGCGCTTTAGGCCTCGACGGATGTCCTGCCACATAGACTCCTGGTCGGAATCCGAGCAAGAGCTGACACCGGATGAGGTTCCCGCCTTCCTTACCGGACGGCGGGCACTCGTTCCCTGGGACGAGTCCGAGCTGACTGGGGTCGTCCTGGGGAGCCGGCGCCACTCGCGAAGACACCTCCTGCCCATCTGGGTCATCCGGTGTCTCCGGGCTCCAACCCACCAGGTGCTCCTCTCCTTGGCGAGCATCGTCTGCTGGTGCCATGCCATGAAGACAGCTCCAGCTTGACGTCTGCCTCTGCGCCACAGACCCTGTGTCTGGACGACATGCTGGCGCCATGCTGCGAAAGCGGACTCGACTCGGCGCCGACTGCCTTTGTCAAACAGGCCTTGAAGTTGGGCGACCTGTTGGGTGACGTCATTCCACGCTTGGAATGCCAGGCGCTGGAGCTCGCGCTGATGCGCTGACTGGTCCGTCCTGGCCTTCCATGCGACCCACGCAAGCCGCGCGGTTGCGCGCTGACGAGATGGCAGGGAGACTCTCGCACGTCGTTGCGCTGAATTCAGCGCCCAGGTGCTCCATTGACGGAGGGCCAATGCGAGCATGGATTGACGTCGCTCTCCTCGCCAAGCCGGATTGGGCCGGATGCGAGACTCGCGCCCCCGTGACTGGACGACGTCTAGCTGCTCTGGGCGCCGGACATCATCAGACTCCCCTTCTGCCGGGGGGCTCCAGTCACTGGCTCGGTAAATCTCAAAGCGCCCTGGGGCACTGATGAGATTCCCTTGCTCGCTCCCCACGAGGGAAGAGAGGGAGGACGCTGCCGGTCCCGACGTCGGTTCCTGACGGACGACCCTACTGCTCGCACTCTTGCTGGACGCAGGGAGTGGGGAGAAGGGAGCTGCCGAGGGGTTCAACCCCTTAGCAGAGCGGTCCGAGTCCGACCCGGAGCCGGCGCCTGCCGCCGGCGGTGCCGGAGCCTCGGGCGACGCACGCTTCCGGCGCGCCGGCTGCCGTAGCGCCGAGCTCAATGCGAGCTCGGACACTGGCTCAGCCCCACTGACTCTCGCTGGTGAAGGGGTTTTTGGTGGCGAGGCCCTGGGGGGCCCACCAGACAACCCTGGAGGGGCTCTCAGGGGCGTGCGCGCCGGTGTAACCTCGAGGGCTTCACCGCCGTATTGGCGTGCAAGCGCACGCCGCACTCCCTCCCCCCTCTCACGGGAGCGCCAATCCCGGCTGTCTGACCCGCCAGCCGCGCCCCAGAACTCCCCAGAGCCTGGGCCGACCGACAGGCCCGCAGCGCGAGACCCCGACCGACCGGACCCCACGGCCGAGCCGGGGGCGGCGCCGGCCCGACCCCCCCCACGCCGGCCCGACCGACCGAGGCATTCCTCTTCATCTGAATACATGGGCATAGTATGCGTGCTATGCGTGAGATCTAATTTAGCTAAAGCCGAAAGTGTACACGACACACGTGGCGACTAGCACCCGCCGATCCAGAAATTTACCACTTGCGCCCGAGCACAAGCGGCTACACCGGCCGAGGCGCGGAGATTCCCGGAAAAGAGGATCCTAGAAAGCTAAAGCCCCATGGGGAACATCAAACGTTGCACGCCCGCGAATTAACCAATCGAAAAGCGGTTGGTGCGGCAACTAGTACCCGCTTCCAGGAATTCGCCACTTGCGCGCGAGCACAAGTAGACACACCGGCCGAAGCGCGGAGATTCCCGAATAAGGGGGACTAGAAGGCTAAATTAAAGGTAGGGGAAATCCCGAACCAACCCCGAATTTCAGCAAAGGCCACGCAAAATTCAAAAATTTGCGCAGCGCTTCCGCCGCGAAGGGTCGGATTTGCCGAAAAACGGAGACGATTCTAATTTCCCGCACCTGCGAGTCCCAAAACACGTCTATGCGTGCTATGCGTGCTATGCGTGCTATGCGCGCTAGGACTAAGGCAACGCGCGCACCTCAAAAGATTGTCGTCGGGCTAGATTCCTCCACACCGACGCGGCTCCAAGCGACCTGGAACCCTCAAACCCACACACCACCGCGCAACAAGAACGAAAGCACAGGCATTCTCGATTTCGTAGTGCACGTACTTCGCTAGCTAAGCGCACAAGGCGGGGCGGGTATGATCAGAATTTGCGCCAAAAAGACAGGGAAGCAACGTGAAAACACGAACTAATTACCATTTTGTAGGAGTCTACACCCTTGCTTCTTCTCTTCTTTACGGTTTCGGACTTATTCTATCTACACTTAGTAAACGACCGCACGAGGTATGATTACGCTTGGTCAACTACAAGACTTCGGTTTCGTAAATCTATATAGTTATGCTTTTGCTATCAGTGCATGCTTTCAATACACAATATACAGCAGTTACGGCTCTTTACTTTTATGTTATACTTTTCAGTTCAGTTCATCTCCCCGAAACGGGTTACACTTAGAGTTCTTATACATTCAGGAACTCTTTCCATAACTCAACTGTACTGAGTACTCCGTACAACAGGCTAGGCACCTCACATCAACATCATTCTGATCGGTCCTACTGTACTCCGTACTGAGTACTCTTGCGTTTTATACTTAGCCGTTTTTCTTGCTCTTGTGCTTGCCTCCTAGCACAGAATTATCACCTATTTGATTTACATTGAGTTGATTAATTGTTAAAGGGTCAGGAATATTTGTAGATGGAGTTTGATTTCCATTAAATGTACTTGCAACTATGTTATTTCCGAATGAAGACATTATATATCATAATACAAGTTTTAAATTTACGGTTGAGCAAGTTTCATATATACAGTTCCAAATTTATCAGCTGGATTCGTTTTGAATACATATAATCCATTTACTTGTGTAATAGTTTCAACCGGAGGAACATTAGTTGTTTCTACGATAGGCAAACCTTCAAATCTAACTTTCATTTTATTTTCTTTGCAGCCATATTCAAACTTGTAACACCCGGGTCACCACTTTGACTTCCATCAATATCCATTATGATATTTGCTCCAACCATTTGAAAAGTTGTTTTTGTTACTTTATTTTTAGCACCAATAAACACACCGTCATTAACTTTGATATTCTTATCTAAAACAAAATCATTTCCAAAGGAAGACATTATATATTATACATTTATTTAATATTTTCTGATTAAGGGAAAATTTTCAATACATTTGTGGCGTTTCTATAAATCTGACCACCTTGTAGATTATGTACTGTGCCGTCAATCGTAAAAGTTGCATCATCAGTAGATAACGGCGTTCGATAAAAACGTACATCTGATATGGTATCGGCACTTGGGAAAATGTGCAGAATTTTATTTTCGGTACCGGTATCTTGACTATACCCGCCAATAATCATACCATCTTTTACAGTAAATCTACTACCTAAAACAAAATCATTTCCGAAAGAAGACATTATATATATATCCTATAAATTAATTTTATTTCACAAAGAATGTCGGAGCCAAAGGTGCCAGTTTATTGTTTAATGGATGAATATTGGGAAATGAAAACATAGCATTTTGTTTTGTAATTTTATCACCGTGTCCTAATGTATACGATTTGAAACCTGACATAGGGTCCACATTAGAAACTCTTGCCGGTGGTCGCAAATCTTGTATTGTTTTACATGGAACAATCATCATCGAAGAACTTCGAAAGCCTGAAGTTAACATCATATTTGGTAATTTAACATCGACTTTTCCTAATGGTTTATTTCCTAAGTTTGAAGCAAATATTTGTCCCGCTTGTTCAGCCATAATTATATATAATTACAATTAAATTAGTTTTTATACAACCACTTCAATCATTCTTCCCATACCAATACGAATGATACTTGTACATTGTGCAATAATAAATGTTTCGTTATTCGTCAAAACTGTTTGAAGTGGGTCTGCGGTCGATGATTTTTGAGTTTGAAGAAAGAATGAAGAATTCAAACCCCGGGTATCTATTCCACTACAATTACGAGGTCCCATACCTGGCATAGGCATATTTAATCGAAGCATAGCAGTCCAATAAGAATTGTACCAATTTTCTAAAGAATTAACTTTACAACCTGAATCGTCGGAATAATTATCAGCTTTACCAATAGTGACCAAGTTAAAAGCATCGAGAGCGGTGGCACGATAATTTGGATAATAAATTGAGTTGACATTATACTGCCAAGATTGAATATCTCCCGCATAAAACCGGAAATAACTTGGAACGAAAGTAGCACCTATTTTATTATCAATTTTATACAAACCTTTATTGATATAACTGTAACTTGGAGGCCTTTGAACAGCGTATAACATATCCAAAGATTGTGCCGACAAAGAGAATCCATTCGATTTAGTCATTTCCGTTTGATTATCTTGAAAGGTAAAATAATTAGTGAAAGGCATCTCAATGTAAGAATCTTCTTTTAGTTTTCTTTCGACAGCACTATCGTAAACACCATTTGAAAATGCAATTGTTTCAATTGTAAAATGCAAATCAGTCAATTTCCATGTCGCACTTTTAGCAAGTTCGGCTTCCGCTGTTCCGGTAAATGCAACACCGGCCCCTAATGATTTTTGATATGCACCCAACACCTCCGGTCCATGCATATAGAAACGAATTTGAATACTTGGTAGTAACGCCGTATCCAGGTAGTCAGGTGAAGATTCCCCTATAAATTGTAGGAAATTATTCAAAATATATGGTCTTTCTTGTTGATAATAACTATCGGTATTAACATTTATTTCTTGATTTTTCAAAACACGTTGGTAAGATACCTCTTTGTTTAACGTAGTTTTAAGATTGTCCAAAACCGTTGATACCGTTGAATACTGACTCATGCCACTCGAAATAGCTATTCCACCGCTGTAAATTTCTACACGAGAAATCAATTTTTCGATTCCAGTTGGCAAAGTTGTGATAACTGAATCAGCTTGATTTGCGGCGTCCGTACAAGCTATGGCAGTATTGTTAGCACGACCTTTACAATGCATACTTAAACTTTTCAGATTACACAAAACATTAACTGGAAGATTCAAAGTTATAACACCGTAAGGATTTACTTCGGTCAAGTTTGTCGTTTCAAGACGAAAATACTGAGTACTATATCCACTTAGTTTTTGAAGTCCAAATGCAAGACTATATGGTAAAGACATTTTTCTATAATATATATAATATAATTTTAATTCACATATTCTTTTAATTTCAAAGATAATGCATAGTTTATAGATTGTTCATTTCCATTTCGGGAAACGGCTATAGGAATTAGTCTGGATTTATTGTCGGTAATTGAAATTCTTAATTGAGAAAATTGAGAAGCTTGCACATCTATAGAAAAGTTTTCATCGTAATCTAAATAAGTGATAAATTGATTAGTTAAATCTGACGGTAACAATACTTTTCCTAAAATGTCACTACTAACGATTTGATTTTCTTTAAAATTATTTGAAAGATTTTGTTTTGTGCTTTGTAAATTATTTGTGGGCAACGTTGATATTCTAAGATAAATAGCATCGTTTGTTTGTAAATTACCAGGAAATTTGGAAATAAATACTTCATCTACGGTTTCGATATCGAACAAGTCTTTAATCTGTGAAATGTTTGTAAGACCAGCAACTGATTTGTTTGTTTCTCCCCCTATTATTTGGTCAATATCGTTATACTTTCCTGGTGAATTAAAGATATCATTTAATGCATCATCTAATGGACTTCCAGGCACTGCTTGAAAATCACCAGTTATTGAAAATGCAACAAATTTAATATTGGGAGCAGGTTTACTAAGTGTAATCGTAAAATGTCCTGAAATTGCATCGTAAGTAACATCAACTCTATCCGCAGGCTTTGCAAACCCAAAGTTTGCAACAAGAACATCTAAAATAATCGTTTCTAAAATCGTTTTTATATCGTCTAAATCTGTATAATTTCCATCAGGTATTCGACATTCATACAAATCATCAGAAGTTGTATTAGCTATATAGAAAATTCCGTTATATTCATTGATGGTATACCAAGTCTTTGCAGCCGAAAAACTGTTTACAATTATTTTCAATTTGTTTGTATTTTTATAGTTTGTTAATTGTGTTGGTATATTGATATTGATAATTCTGGAATCACCAAACGATGAAAGGTCTTCACTTGATAAATAAAGTGTACGTTCAGATATTACACTCATGACTATCTCTATTTATAATATCAATATAGTTTTTATTCATTTCAATATCTTCCTTTGAATCTCTATTCAATGGTAAAGGTAATTCAATGTTTCCATTATACATATCGTCATATAGTTTTGGTCTTTTGATATAATCATCAACAATCAATTCAATATAAAATGTTGATAAATCAGGGTACAAAATCTGAGCATTTTTTATTAAGTGTTCACGTTCCATAATTTACCAAAACATTATTATTTTTATCTGATATCACATTTTCGTTAATAGATGTATACTTATTTGATTGTGATTTCTCTATACTTCTATCAAATGATGTCATTCTTTGACTACCTTTGTTTGATATATAATCAGCCAATAATCTTGCTTCTAAGGGTGCGTCGTCATGCAAGTAATTTTTGTCGATATCGAAATTCACTCCTAACAGTCCTAATGGATTTAAATCTTCTGAAATTCGATTGTTGAATTCATCACTTCCCACATTTTTTGAAGAAAGATTTCTTGCGTCATTCAAAGCATTTCCGAACATCAACACATCAAGTCCGGTCCCTATAGTATTAAATGTAGATTTCAATAAATTTACCTTATTAACTTTGTTATTCTTTGGCATTTGAAAGAACTGTTTGAGATTATGCGGCGAAGTGATATATTGATACGGTGCTTTGAATAAATCATAAGGGTTCTTGTTTTCGAAGTAATGAAACAACTTTCTATTTGAATTTGATGGTATTTTCAAAGCTCCCGCAGTGGCCCAATCAGTTACAACTCGATGAATATTTTGCGGTGCATTTCCATTGACTTTAGGAGTATGTATATGTGATAGAAATGGATTGAACGTCGTCGATTTAACATTGAATTTCTCACCGACATGAATGGATTTCGCACCGCCAAGGCTTGTCCCTAACAATTCAATGTCATGATTAGGATACTTTTTCAATGTGTCTAAATATACCTTTTCAGCTCTTAAAAATGAATCTCGTGTTTCATGTTCACCTTTAATCACCGAAAATATGTCCGCTTTATCTTCATTTAAGTAGGATGGATTTGACGACGCACCGTGATATGCAATATGTATTTGATTATTTCCATTATTGAGTACTACGGCGTCATAATTTGAAAGCTCCGGGTCGATATTGAATCGATTGTTGAGAATATCTTTATTCAATTGTCTTTGAGCGGTCACATAGGTGTTATGCTCATAACCGCCCGGAAATAACAAATCAGATTGATAATTTCTTGAACCGAGATAAGAAGATATTCCGACATGATATGCTTTTTCCCTAAGACTATTTGAAAATGATTGTTGAATTTGTGACGGTTGTAAGTCACCTAATTGTTTGAACAAGCTATTCATTTGAACTCTATATCGTTTCTTTTCACTTTCATTTGACTCATACCTTTTATTCAAATCTGAAACTGAATAAATATTATTGTTATTTTGAAAATTAAGTATCTTGTTCGATGAATTTAACACTTTATTGTTGCAGAAATTATTCAATGGTGAGCACAAAGACCCTTGCATACTAATATAATAACATAGACTATATAAATGACTTGTAAGTATTCAATATCTCAATACACTAAAGATAAAGCAAACAAATTAAATGTATATGTCAAGATATCAACAAATAAAGATAAGAAGATTGATGTGTTTGATAAGACAAATCATAAGAAAATAGCAAGTATTGGAGCAAGAGGTATGATGGATTCATTCTACACATTTGGGGAGTTTGGGAGTTTTGGGAGTTGGGGAGTTTTACAATGGGAGGCCCTGAAAAGATTGAAAATTTGCCCGAATCTAGGGTTTAAGATTTTCCCGAGTTGAATGTAATTTTATTTAATTTTCCGGTTGTTTTAGGGTTTAAGAAATATTCTTGATTTTCACTAAAAAAATCATCTTTTTCAGCCTGAATTCAGGAAGGTTTATGGGGGTTTTTGTGTTAAGAAAACATAAATTTTCAATTGAACTTGTACAATATTTCATGCTTTTTTAAGCTTCAAATTTTTTTTCGAAACTCGGTAGCAAAATGATACTTTTTACGTCTGATTTTTATGAAATATGTTTTTGGGGGTTCATCGATGAACCCCTTTTATTTTTTCTAGTTTTATATGAATGGGATAAGTCTACATCGGGGGCCGACATTTCATTTAAATCCACATCGGGGGCCGACATCTCATTTTAATCCACATCGGGGGCCGACACTTCATTTTTAATCCACATCGAATGGACACTTCATTTTAATCCACATCGGGGCCGACATCCCATTTTAATCCACATCAGGGGGTATACATGTCATTTTAATCTACATCGGGGGCTGACATGTCATTTTAATCTACATCGGGGGGCGACATCTCATTTTAATCCACATCGGGTGTAGACATCTCAGTTTAATCCACATCGGGGGTATGCATTACATTCAACGTAAGGATATAATGTAAACGAAATATAACTATGCAAATCCAACCGGTAGATATGTAAATCATATCGCGATGAAAATATCTACCGGTTGGATTTGCAAAATAATGTTTTTTGGAGCGTCAAGCAGTGAAAAACTATTTCGTTTCGCCAAACAAGACAGTCTTTCATCGTTTGCGGCACCAAAAAAACATTATTTCGCAAATCCAACCGGTAGATATGTAAATCATATCGCGATGAAAATATCTACCGGTTGGATTTGCAAAATAATGTTTTTTGGAGCGTCCAGCAGTGAAAAACTGTTTCATTTCGCCAAACAAGACAGCCTTTCATCGTTTGCGGCACCAAAAAAACATTATTTCGCAAATCCAACCGGTAGATATGCTCATCGTAATACGAGTTGCATATCTACCGGTTGAATTTGCGTAGTTATGTTTCAATTGCATTATATCGTTGCGTGTGTCTTCTGTCTACGCATGCTATGAAATGTCAACCCCCGATGTGGATTAAAATGAGATGTCTACACCCGATGTGAAACGTTTAGGCTTGTCAGCCCCCGATGTGGATTAAAATCAAATGTCGGCCCC
>LGRX02027477.1:0-68242 GCA_001247695.2 Cymbomonas tetramitiformis | reverse complement strand
GGGGTATACATGTCATTTTAATCCTACATCGGGGGCTGACATATCATTTTAATCTACATCGGGGGGCGACATCTCATTTTAATCCACATCGGGTGTAGACATCTCAGTTTAATCCACATCGGGGGTATGCATTACATTCAACGTAAGGATATAATGTAAACGAAATATAACTATGCAAATCCAACCGGTAGATATGTAAATCATATCGCGATGAAAATATCTACCGGTTGGATTTGCAAAATAATGTTTTTTGGAGCGTCCAGCAGTGAAAAGCTGTTTCATTTCGCCAAACAAGACAGTCTTTCATCGTTTGCGGCACCAAAAAACATTATTTCGCAAATCCAACCGGTAGATAAGTAAATCATATCGCGATGAAAATATCTACCGGTTGGATTTGCAAAATAATGTTTTTTGGAGCGTCCAGCAGTGAAAAACTGTTTCATTTCGCCAAACAAGACAGTCTTTCATCGTTTGCGGCACCAAAAAAACATTATTTCGCAAATCCAACCGGTAGATATGCTCATCGTAATACGAGTTGCATATCTACCGGTTGAATTTGCGTAGCTATGTTTCAATTACATTATATCGTTGCGTGTGTCTTCTGTCTACGCATGCTATGAAATGTCAACCCCCGATGTGGATTAAAATGAGATGTCTACACCCGATGTGAAACGTTTAGGCTTGTCAGCCCCCGATGTGGATTAAAATCAAATGTCGGCCCCCGATGTGGATTAAAATGGGATGTCTGCCCCGATGATTAAAATCAAATGTCGGCCCCGATGTGGATTAAAATGAAGTGTCTCCGCTGATGTGGATTAAATGAGATGTCGGCCCCCGATGTGGATTAAAATGAAATGTCGGCCCCCGATGTAGACTTATCCCTTTTTTTTAAAAGCTTTAAAAATCGCGAAAAAACAAAAAAAAAAACATATAAGGTGCACAATATTGGGCATAATTGTGTGGTGTAGGTAGAAGTGCAAAAAAACAAGTGGTTTGTTCGGGAGAGGGGCAAACGTACCAAGTTACTAAGTTAAAACGGCCGACGAATTTGGTAGAAGAAACTGCTCTTGTTTTAGAGCACCATCCCTCCTAGCAACGGTCGAACAGTCGATCACGCGCGCAGTGAGTCGCGTGAGACGTGATGACTGCACGATACCGCGGATAGCAAACCCGGAAAATCTGCCAGCGCTGCGCTGCGCTGGTGTGGCGCTGGCGTGTGGTCGCGGTCGTGGTCAGGCGTCATCGTCAGCTAGCATTAGCATCGCATCGCATCGCATCGCATCGTCAGGCCCAGCGCAGGGGAGTGAGGCCCGTCGTTAGTCCTGGTTTGGGAATTTCGACGACATGTCGGTCTGTCGCGTTTTTGATCACGGCGATTTGATTGGTTGAAAAATTCTGAAAAGCGACATGCCGACATGCGACAGGGTCGACATAATCTTTTGGGGGCCGACACTATCTCTGCATGTCTTCGAAAACGAAAGATCATGTCGGCCCCAAAAAGATCATGTCGACCCATTTTGTCTCCTTTTTGTCGTCCTATGTCGCGTTAATTTAAAATCTATCGTTAGATCAAAACTTTTTAAGGGCGCACAGGCATTTAATGTCGCGCATGTCGGGCATGTCGGTTTTTCGGTTCCACGTCGGCAAAAAGACATGACCACGTAGGCAACGCGACAAGCGACTTGACCGAGTTTACACTGTGAAAACCTAGTGCAGCAGGGTAGATTAGTGAGGAGATTAACAATTAATCGCGATATATTAGATGGAAATAATTTTTACTAGAAGGTATTATGAACGTTAGGAAGCATCCCCGCACAGATTCGGTGACTGGAAGCAGATTCCAGATTCTCCGCTTCGTGTGGCGGAAGCGGGAAACCGCATCCGCAAAACGGCATTCCCTTCGGTATCCTACCGAAGGGAAGGGTGAGAAATACTAATAACAACATCTGAAATATATTTCACGTTGTTGTATGTGCGCATCTGTGTTTCATTTGGTCATTTGATTCACACGCTTCGAGCCCCGCGGCGGAAACGTGGACGCGGTTGACATTCGCGTTTCCGCTAAAGGTGACAGTGCACTGTCAGATGCTCAGAATTAGTTTCCTATGCTCATATGATATGCGTGATATGCTCATGCTGTGCAATATGAGTCCCTGCTGGGCGTGAGTCGAGATGGCTGGCTCGAATCACGTCCATTACCCCCCCTCACAAGAACCGTCCAGCATGCTAAATGCTGGACGGATCTTGCTCGCGCAAAAAATATGTTGTTCCTAACACTTATGAGAACTCATATGCATAGTTATGCTGTGTTTGGTATACGTTAGTATACCGAACACAACAGCCGCTGGATAGCGACTTACGGGGTACGGTCAACTTTCTCACTGTATTCACGTTTAAGCTTGCATGCAATTGTTTTTCCCGTTGCCACGACGCCACGTCGGACGCCACGTAGACGGTGAATGTCGGTCGCGATGTCGGTTTTCCCCAAAAATTTCATCGTTAGTCCTGGTCACGCGACAGCGACATCCGACACGACACGACGACATGCCGACATCGCGACAAAGTTCCCAAACCAGGACTAACGACGGGCCTGAGCACGAGCACCGCACCGCACATCGACATGACCGTTCGAGTTTGAATTTTATTTAACGTTGAAGTGAAATTTGCATCTACCACTTTTACACCTGCATCCAACTCAATTCCACCGCAGCCTCGTTTTCCGCGGACTGCTGCTGGGTGAAGTGGTCCTTTTAAAATAGTTCGTCTAACAGAAAAACGTTGCACAACGCAATACTTCAATAGTGATTGCGGGTGCTTTTCGTGCCTTGTTTTTTTTACGCGCACTTCGGCGTGCTTAGCGTCTAATTGAGGTGTGAACGAGACATGTGTTCTCGCTCGTCCTTTGGACGAGATGATGTTGGTTCGATTCCAACTCACACCACTAGGCCTTTTTGTTTTCCTTCGGTAATCTTGTATTTCGTCTCGTACTATTTTTGCGCTTTACTAACCTTTGGTTTTGCGTTGCGCTTTGTTTTTCAGATCGGCTGAAAATGACCTAGTCCAAAAGGTAAATTTTCAGCCCAACCTCAACACCACAAGTAAAGGTATTTGCTCTATCATCCCCTAGTGTCACACCTAAAAAATACTGCCTTTATGCGTTGTGTTTTTCCGCTTTACTAACCTTTGGTTTTGAGTTGCGCTTTGTTTTTCAGATTGGCTGAAAATGAGCAAGTGGGAAAAGCGCATTTTCAGCCCATCGCCCACAACTAGAAGAGTAAATGTACTTACCTTACCCTTCCTAGGAATTTGTGCTTGTATTCATTGTGTGTTTTCACTCTACTAAGTGTTGGTATTTTGGTGTGCGTTGTTTTTCAGATCGGTTGAAAACGAGCGAGTGGAAAACCCATGTTTTTGCGTGGTCCAAGACCTATGCCATGTGTGCATGTTAGATGAACATCGTTTCTAGGTAATTAGACTAGTTGTTTAGAACATGAATGTGAAGTAGTTCTAGACACTTAGCTAGTTAGGATAATAATATGTGTGGCCCTCCTTATGATTAAGTTCTTGATTGAAAAGTAATATTGTTAAAGCAATTTTAGTCTCCAAAGCATCTTAGCCTTCCACACAAATAAATCATCTCTTGTCGTGTATCAAACATTGAGAATATGTTTGTTAAGGATGGCGAGAAGTGTATAATGCCATACATCTTGTTTGCACTCATCCTTCTTGCAAGCTTATTTCAGCCTAAAAATATTCCTCGCGAATGCGTACACGAATGTTGAAATTTATTAGACATGCAGAAGGCATTCAGAAGATATCTTCTGAACGTCTTCTGCATGACTTCTGTACATCTTCTGAATTCCGGAAGATGTCTTCTAGATGTCTTCTGGGTTCCAGAAGATATCTAGAAGACATCCAGAAGACGTCTTCTACGCGTCTTCTAATGTCTACCATCTTCTGAGTTTCAGAAGACGTCCAGAAGATCTTCGGGGAAGATGTACAGAAGACGCCCAAAAGATATCAAGAAGATGTCTTCCGGGATTCAGAAGACATGTAGAAGACGTCCAGAAGATAACTTCTGGATGTCTTCCCGGAAGATCTTCTGCACGTCTTCTGGAAACCAGAAGATGGTAGACATTAGAAGACGCGCCGAAGACGTCTTCTGGACGTCTTCTGGATGTCTTCTGGACCCAGAAGACATTCAAAAGACGTTCAGAAGACGCGTCTTCTGGTTTTCCCAGAATGTAGGGGGTGTGGTGTGTTGTTTACAGGTTTAAAACTTTAAACCGCCTTACTTTAAGGTATAATCATGCCGAAGAGATCCCGTGAAGTCTCGCCTTTCTCCCGAGAGCACATGTTCTTTCTCGACATGCTCGGCAATCGGCTAAGCCGTTCCGAGCATGACTCGGTTTTCACAGCCCCGCTTCCTCCTCGAGAGGTCCCGGTATCTCTTCCCTTCGACCACCCACTTTCCACCCCCGTTGCACCACCGCCTCCTCCTCCTCCCCCCACCACCACCACCACCACCTCTTCCCCCACCACCACCTCCTATGATCTGGAGGTGGCCGTGCCGTTATGAGCTCTACGTGGGGGAGCCTGTTGCACCCCACCGTGCTCCCCCCGGCCGAGGCCGCATCCGGGGTGGCCATGACCGCACCCGCGAGCCCTCCCCGCTGTACTTGCGGGCGGAGGAATAGGACACAATGTGTATATATAATATTTTTATTCATATTTTGTTGTGCATATTTTGTTGTGTATATTGTGTTGTGTATATTTTGTTGTTGTAGTATTTTGTTGTGTATATGAAACCATTTCAAATATTCTGCTGTTATTCATCTCTAGAACGGGGGAATGGCGCGGCCGTGCAAACGGACAAACCTAGTACCTAGGCTCTGGAATGAAGTTGTAAACCCCTTCTGCGGTAACCGGGAAAATCTCGGGCCAAAGTTTGGTATACATAATTCCATTGCTTAGAGATGAATATACTAAAGATATTATATGATGTTGTATATTGATATTTTTTTGTTGCTCACTTCCTCAATATGATATGATGTTATTTCATATCAAACCTTGAACATGTTAGTCTGCTAAACCTCCAGGGCGGCTTTAGGTAGCAGGGCCGTGTTATATTTATATCATTCATGATTTATGTTTCTTAATTTGTGTTTTGTGCATGGTGACATACATGGTTATGAGTTCTTGCGGAGAGGATTCGGATTGGGATGACGCGACTTCCTTTGCCCGGCTGCTTTGTGATAATCAGACGTACATGGTTCCAGTCCTTGCAGATATGCATTCGCAAACATGGGGTGCATATTGTCTGGGATGGTGGAGCATCAGCATCATCCCAAAAAATTACAAGTACCCACTCCTCAAGACTCCAAGGCCCAGTGACAGTCTTGTCGGCGAGTCGATGCTTGTGATTCATGACATGTTCCGCAAAGGGGACCCGGCAGTGGACGATGATTTCGAACCTTTTGCACTCGTGGTCGCTGATCAATCAAGAGGCTCTGGATTGCTGCCCGTTCGTGGACTTTGCTCAAACTCTGCAGAAGAGTAACGTAAAGCCCATGCAAGGAAAAAATTGTCAGTATTTTCTCTCATTCTTTCCTTCGTTTTCCTTCTCCTTCTAATTCAGGCCTTATTTATCTTCTGCTTATCTTTTCTAATTCAGCTTTTCGAATTCATTTGTTCTTTTCAGTACCTAATCACCTCTTAGCGGGAGTCATCATCGACAAAGTATTGTCATTTGGTCACCCTGAAATCCCTGAACCTGGCCATGGCATCGAGATGACCGATGTTGAACGATGGTTCAAGACGTATATCGATATCGCCCCGAAGGACGCCAAAGGTATCGATCTTTTCCATTCGTAAGTGTTCAATGTACGTATTCAAAATGTATGTACTCTTCATGACAGAATATGGTTAGTGTACTGCAGAGCATCCTCGCTTCTTAGGCATTATGCTGGCAATGAATATATTCATTTGCCCTGGCGCGGACCCCGTAAGAAAGAGACCCAAGGGTATAGTGTCCGACATGTACATTGCTGCCTCTGACTGCTTTACTAAATCGCCTTTCATCGTGAACCGGAATTTCCGGCGTCAAGAAATCTTCAAAGCTATCGGTACAAAGTACTGCATTATCACGCAAGACAACGACGCGAGTCTGGGTGTCAGGTGTGCTGCACATAGACATATCGGGGCGTCCAAGGTTCAGGGGTTTAGGATATATGTTGGAGGAGTCGTAACCGGAGGTCATTTGCACACACCTGCGTTCGTCACATAGAACCACAACCCGCACCTTAGACTACCTACACCAGTATGCCCAATATTGGAATATTGCAGTATTGGATATGGCCTTTCGATACTTTTACGTTTCGCGACTGCCAGTTACAACAAGCCCAATGGGTTCCTGAAGACCCTTTAATTCTCCGCTTGTGGCGGCAAGCGCGGGTACAAGCAGAAGAAGACTGGGAGGACTTCGGGCAACATGCAGTTAATCTCAGGACCTATCACTGGTGGAGTTTTTGGCCGATGTACGTCCACGGCCGTAGATCCAGCGAAAGGTTCGGTGTGAGGCATCTCGTGTACTGGTATGAGGGCGGGTGGATCTACCACCGATACTCAGATTTGGAGTGGCGGGGCTGGCGAAATAGACACCGCTACAGCGAAACTACGCACGGTGCCCTGACAGAGCTGGAAAGCGATCTGCTGCAGGAAGATGAAAGGAGATGCGCAGTTTGCGGGCGTATGTTCAGAATCTGCACCCTAACGCGCATAATTGATGCTAGCGCGTGCAATGAGGAGACGTATGCTTGGTAGCTAACACTTATGTCACGTGACTGTACACAAATAAACCGTATATTTACATGTATGAAAAACAATAAGTTTCACGCCGTGCATACCAAAACTACCCTCCGGACACTTCTGACAATCGTACACGATTGTCAACACCGTGTTGGAAGGAAGTCCCTCGAAGTTTATTGTTATATAAGTAATGTTACATGCCTTTTATTCATTTATTTTCGCAGTAAAAACCTAGCCTCCTACAATATGAATACTCCTCAGTTCATGGAAGACGCACTTGTTGAGCTTGAACGTATGTATATCGAATACGAAAAATGCTGTGTGTGCCATTCCTGGAATTTGTTCTTATATCGCGAGGAAGTGTTCGTCGATCCTGCGCTGTTGCCTACACATGACCCCTCTGAGGCTAAGTGGAGGTTTATCCGCGACACTCGGGAAACATGGTATTTTCAACTGTTGGATGCGCATCGGTATGCTGCCACTCCAACGCAAGCCAACCCTGGCGCACTTACCCCAAAAACAATGGCGGTTCCCACAGATTTCATTCCGGAGTTGATTGACCAGGGCACAGGCTGTAATCCCGAACCTGATGACGACGGAAAGTGGTGCAATTGCCGTTAGGAAAAAAATACCTGGCTCCCAAGCCTACTTAAGACGTGTTGTAGCGAGTTTTAATCATTTATTTTCGCGTTCAAGAACTTCCTGGAGCAAAACCAGAAATGGCGCTGAACCGGCAGGTTGAGCGCGTTTTGCGTTGGTTAGATGGTTTTGACGATGATGAAGATATGATAAATAATGTGTCCATGTTTGGTCATACACCTTGCGTAAACTGTGATGCGGAAAACGTATATGTTTTGTGCGAAAGGCCTATCATTTTGGGAAATTGGGACTTTGACAAAATCCTTGCAGGATACCGTTATGTACGCCGAACTCGGTTTTACCTATTCTTTACCTTGATGCATCTCGATCGATTTCCCTCGAGGAACCCTTGGACGGGGAAGTGGGCGACGCCTAGAAATCTGAAAATACCTGTGGACAAGATAAATGATTTATTGTTACCGGAGCAGCGCGGTGAGAGTATAGAGCAATATTTAGGAGCGTGCAACTGTGCGGCGGATATGCCAGACGAGGACTTGGACTTTGGCTTCTAACAAGATGATAATTGTAACAATTATTCTAACAAAATAATAGATTGTTCTAAGTAGTGTTTTATTCATACCCTGCATACTCCACACAGCTACCATTATCGCTACTTCCGTAGCCGTGTGATGGTGGAAAATCGTAATCCACCCACTCCCCGACATCGTTGTAGAACCCATAACACATATATGACACGCTTCGTGAAACGTCAGCGTTCTCATCATTCCATACACGCAGTGTATGACCTAGTGCACCTGCTTGACAATCGTATACGATTGTCACACGTGAGTATGGGTGTCAGACCTAGTTCCACGACCTTCGGCTGTTTCGAAATATAAGGGGTTGAAGTAATAGATAAACGTCATTTTTTTGACACATAATGCATCTTTCGAACAACGTCTTGTTAAAAATCTTTCAGGCCATTCCTTACGGGTCTGATCATTCCAATGAACCGTTATGTATGTATCTCGGGAATCTCTGCCGAATAAGATGTGTCTGCGTACAGTTAAATGATACAATAATCGGGCGTGCGCAACCCGCGCTAAGTGTTGGGCTAGTCCCTTGCGGCAACGCTATCACCCGCTCTCTTCTTACCGCCTACATTTTTTTATGGAGGACGCCAACCTTCGTCTTTTAATTCACCGAGCCCATGTCTCCCTGCTACGCCTACAGAGCATTTTTCATCAAAAGTATCCTGAAATGGTGGCACCTCGCGGAATGTGCATGTCTCCGAAATTAATCGCGGACCACCTCAAAATGTTCGCGCTGGACACCATCGATCCTTTTAACCCCACTACCCGAGTCCCCTCACGAACATGTTCTACATGTGCGATTCAATTCGACTGAAAGTTCAGAATCGTCCTCACTTCCCATCTTGGAATGGCAGATTCGATGTGGCGATGATACTTGCTCCCCATTCGTTTCCATGCTCCATGTGCCCAATGTTCCGTTGGTAAATATCAGTGTGTTGCTCCGTTACGATGACCTGTCAAACGCTGGGGTGTGGGCCATCGACAGCTTATCAAACGCGCCGGCAACCGATAGAATTTTGAATCGTTACCCCGACCGATGTGTACATGACATGCCGGCTTGCTGCACGCGTGATACGCATTGTTGATAAATATTTGCGCTCTGGTCGCTCCTATTTCAGAGGCACAGCTTATCAGTACTAAGCAGGCCAGGAAGGACCTGCGGGCTTTGAAGAATAGCGGCGAGGAAGCGTGCCTGATGTACCTGGCTCCAGATGGCACATTTAAAATGGAGGCCACCGACGACCCCAACTCTCCCTTAGAGGCCTCTGCAGCCTTATCAGAGTCATCTTCATCATCATCATCGGAGGCAGAGGGTGACAACGCTAGGCAAAGGGGGGGGGAAGTTACCTCTGACGAGGAAGGCTGCAACAGCGACAGTACAGTAGCAAGCGTAGCCACCCTAATCTCCGACAGCAGTTCGTCTGAATCTGAACAAGATGCAACAGAGCAGGAGGACTGGGCACAGGAGCAGGTGTGTGCTCTGCGACCGGTGACATGCCCCACATCAGCGCAACCCGCTGTGCGAGACTGGGGACCTTACCCCACAAGGGCCAGATGGGAGGCGTTCCAGATGCTTCCACGAGAGCGCAGGGAGCAGGCTGCACAGCACCACGCGGAGGAATTGGAACCTGAGTGGGAAGAGGAGGCATACTGTTTGTGGAAAACAGGGCAGGCACTGCGTCTGCAGCAGGAGCAGGGGAGGGGCAGAGGGGTGAACCACAGGAGATCGCGCAGAGTTAGCGAGCCAGTACTGGCAGCACCTATAGAAGCTGAGACAGGACAAAGCAAAGATGGGCATAGCTGTTTCAGGAAGGAGGCACCAGCTGCTGCGGCGACACCTAGTGATGAGCAGAACAGCGGCGCGGACGGCAAGGTCAAGCAGCACGAAGGCGAGACCAAGGAGGTCAAGCCGGATGAGGAGGACGCAGAGGTACCACAATGGATCCTGGACGAACTGGTGAAGCTGAAGCAGCGGTACCAGGACGTGGTGGGGATGGAACTACCCAAGGGCGTGGTGGATCGAGAGCACAAATCGCCGCTGGTACTGGACCCTGAGTACAAGGAGGGAGCTCGGCATAAACGATGCTACAAACTATCCATGGAGGAAATGAAGCAGCTGCGTGTACAGTTAGACGAGCTTCTGGCAAAAGGGTGCATCCGCCCTTCTTCCTCGCCATGGGACAGTCCGGTGTTGATGGTGCCCAAGCCTTCGAACCCGAAGGAACTAAGGCTGGTAATTGACTACAGACAGATCAATGAGATCACTTTAAAAGACCGTTACCCCTTACCGGACGTGCAGGCTCTTATCGATGACATGCAAGGAGCAACCATCTTTTCTACCGCTGATGCATTGTGGGGATTTTGGCAAGTCCCTATGGAGGAAGAAGCAGTGGAGAAGACCGCCATGACCACGCCGTTTGGAGCATATGAGTGGTTGGTCATGCCAATGGGGCTGTCCAATAGTCCTTCGTGCTGGCAGCGAATGATGCAGAAGTACTTGGGCCACCTACCGTTCGTCAGAGTTTTTGTGGATGACATCATGATCTTCTCACGCAACCCCGAGGAGCACCTGGACCACCTGCGGCAGGTTTTGGAGGTATGTCGACAGAATAAGGTCAAGCTGAAGGAGTCCAAGCTACGATGCTTTAAACGCTCAGTACGTTTCCTGGGACATGTCATTGACCGCACTGGCTGCCGACCACAGCAAGACAAGATAGCATCCATACGGGACTGGCCGCGACTGGAAACGGTGAAGCACGTGCGACAGTTCTTGGGTTTGGCTGGGGTTTATCGACGGTACATACAGGGTTTCGCTGACTTAGCGCACCCTTTGACCAAGATAACCAAGAACCTAGTGCCATGGGAATGGGGACCGGAGCAGGAACACGCCTTTGAACGCCTCAAGACCGCTCTCACCACTGCACCGACCTTGATCTTGCCCGATCAGGAAGCAGCTCATCGCGGCACCAGCCCCTTTGTTGTGCAGACTGATGCGAGTGCAGTGGCATTAGCTGGCGTGCTGATGCAGGATCTAGGCAAGGGCCTGCAACCCATAGCCTTCGAGAGTAAGCAATTCTCTTCAGCCGAGCAGAACTACCACGCGGGTGAGCGAGAGCTGGCCGCGATTCACCACTGCACCACACAGACGTGGAGACATTACCTGATCTTCACGGAGTTCAGGCTGATGGGGGATCATGCTCCACTGAAGTGGTTATTTGCACCTGGACGTGAGCTCAGCCGACGCCAGGCCAGGTGGTATGAATGGCTACTGCCCGGTGGTATGGTACTGTCACAAGTACCAAAATGTATGCTTTATTATGGGCACTAGATGGGGTGTATGAGTCCCATGAAGGTTTTGAAAAATCATTTAGGACCCTTTTGAATTGTTATTGATGCTGAAATGTACTCTCGTGAACTTTAGGTATGTGTATGTGCGGTGTGCTTTTGGGGGGTGTAACGCCATAAAATTAATTAAATTTTCTGGTACTGTCACAAGTACCAAGCGCGCGGTGACTTAAAAGGGCACGCTATGTGGCCACGAGGTGGCATGCATGATGTCAAATTTCATTATTGGGATGTATCCTAAGTGGTCGTCATGCGTTGTGCCATTTGAACGTCTTTAACGCCAGTATTGGGATTCGATAACACCCAAGGGTGTGATAAAATGGCCTCTCAGCATTTTTTTTGTAGTAATATCGGGAGCGGTTTCGTACTTAAGTTCCATGTGTAGAGTCCAAGTACGGAAACTTCTCATGCATGTAAAGGTCTTGAAAAATCGATATATGGGTTTGCTTTTGATGTCATAAACGCTGGTGAGGCGATCCGACGTTATAATATACTTATTTCGTAGCTTTAGTGCCACGACTAGGCTCCAAAATCAACGATAGCCCTCATACTTAAGGAATCTTGAGTTGGACCATTTGGTGGAGATGGGATGTTTAGCATGTCGCAGTTTCAGCGACGGGCAGTATGCCAACTGCCCCATGCTCACATCCATCATTGGCCATGTTATACAGCTTCAATTTGAGCCATCGCTGGGTTGAATAGAATCCCAAGTCTGTTCAAAAAGAAATCCGAAAGTAGCGCCATGATTTCGAAGACAAGTGAGACACCATTGTGTAACACAAAACTCCACCTTGTTGGCAATATGCATCCACCGGGAGGGCTACACGTAACCTATGGACCAATGGGGCATAATACAACTCAGTTTGGGTCGTTAAGGTGATGGTATATCATGGATATCACCATCAGGATGGAGGAGGACATCAAAAAGAATTCTAGCGTTTTGGTACTTGTGATAGTACCAGATTCGATTCTGGTACTATGACTAGTACCACTGGGCAGTAGCCATGAAGATCTGGTGGAGGTAGGAGTGCACGCAATGGAGCACGTGCCAGGACGCACACTGGTGGTACCAGACGCTGCTTCGCGGCGACCGGACTATGTGCAGGCGACGGCGCGAGAAGGGCTTAAGGAAGCTGGGTATGTGGACCCGAGCACTGACCCCAGCCGGTATCTGCAGAGGAGGGCAGAAGAGCAGCGGGAGCTAAAGGGAAATCAGAAGAAGAGGAGAACGTGGTGGCTGGCCTGAAGAAGGTTGTAGAGGAGGAAGATCCCACTTCACCCCTGGACTTGGAGCTCAGCTCGTCGGATGAGGAGGAAGATGAGTACCCACCGGTCAGTGAGCCCAAAGTAACCGGTAAGCTAACTCAGCTGAACGGCCTCTGGTGGGCAGAAACACCGGACTTATGGCTGGACGCTATGGTCACAGTGGAAAGGATGGCCGCGCTACCGGCAATGGCGGGAGTCCAGACACGAGCCCAGAATGAGCAGCGGCCAGCAGAGAAGCAGCAGCCAGCAGCGGTGCAGCAGCAGCCCACACCAAGGATGCAACCTGGGGAACCCCTGGTAGACAATCAGGACTGGAAGCTGATTCCGTCCGAGTTCAGTCGACTACAAGCCAAGTACGCGAAAGTGTTGGGTGGACGGTTCCAGGTGGATGCATGCTGCGACCTCATGGGGCAGAACCGGCAGGTGGACACGTTCTGGACAGATTGCCTGAAGGAACAGTGGAGGGGTCGCGTGGTGTGGTGTAACCCACCTTTCTCGGATTCCAAGGTGAGCATTGCAGTCATCCTGAGGCACTACGCTTCAGAGGCCCGGCACGCCCCCCAGAGCACAGCCGCGCTATTCCTGTTGCCTGACTTCTCGCAGGCTGACTGGCGGCCCTTGCTGCGAGAGTATGGAATGGAGATTGCCGGGAGACCATACCCCGAGTGAACGAGCAAGGGGAGCCCAACCGGATGTTCATCTCTCCTGGCAAAGAAAGGGGACACCGTACAGCTTTGCAGGAGTTGCCCATTCCATGGCCCGTCTTGGTAGTGTTGGCCAAGCCGCAGCGAAAGCACTTCGATGAGATCACAGCTCCAAGGGAAAGACCCTCAGCATCACCAGCAGTGACTTTCAAGGGTGCAGCAGCTAAGATCAGGGACCAGGCAGGTGTGGTGGAACCGGGCATGTTTCTGCGTGCCTTACGGGCAGAGCACAGGCGCAGTGAGTACCTTTCAGCCCTGAAGCAGGAACTACTGGCCACTCAGCATCACCGCACCGAGCATTTTCGGCTGGTGAGTAACATCATCTGGAGAGTGGCGGAAGGACGCTATCAGGTGGTTTTAGCTCCCGACTCCCCTCTGAGAGAGCTGGTCTTGAGGGAGGCTCATGAAGCACCTGCAGCAGGTCACACAGGGAGGGACAAGACCTTGGACAGAGTCAGACGGCGATTCTGGTGGCCGCGAATGGACCTGGACGTAGCTGAATGGGTGAAGACTTGTGTAACCTGTCAGCAAACCCAGCCGCGCCAAGGATACCCAGCAGGCCTGTTGCAGCCTCACACTGTGCCTAGCCGATTGTGGGAAGTGGTGAGCATAGACTTTGTCACTGGGCTCCCCACGACAGAGAGAGGTGTGAATGCCTTCGCCACATTTACTTGTAAACTGAGTAAGATGATGCACGTGGTCCCAATGGCGTACTGTATAACGATAGCTCAGCGGAGGTGGTGGCCAGAATGTTCATGGATGCAGTGTGGCGACTGCACGGAGCCCCGATGAAGATTGCGTGCGACCGGGATCCGCGCTTTCGAGATGCTCTGACTCAGGAGTTCATGCGACTGATGGGCGTGAAGGTAGCCAGCACCACTCCTTATCACCCGCAGAGTGATGGCCAGGCTGAGCGCAGTAACCACACCGTGGAGCGCATGCTGCGTTGTTACGTGGCAGAGAACCAGGAGGACTGGGACCTGTGGGTGGCTCCAGTGGAGTACGCCATCAATGACTCCAAGTCGGCAGTGACAGGGTTCTCACCGTTCGAACTGGTGTACGGACATGCGCCAGCGGGCCAGCTGGACCTCTTCATAGACGCAGCACTGGAGGGAGGCGCAAAGAGGAGGAAGGGAGGTCGCACAGCAGCGGACAAGCAGGGTACCGCACATCAGTTGGCCAAGCAGTTTGCGCAGCAGCTGCAGGCGGCACGAGAGGGTTTGCAAATGGCTCAGCAGCGTATGATGGAGCAGTTTGATGCACGGCACCGTCTCCAACAGTATAAGGTGAATGATCAGGTGTGGGTGGATGGACAACACTTGACGTTGCCCGGTGACAGGGGACTGAAACCCAAGTTGCGCAAATTGCGGCACGGACCTCTGCGAGTAGTAGAATGTTTGTACAGCGACCGACAGCAAGAACTGCCAGTGCAGGACCGAGGAGCCCCGTCAGCATACAGACTGGAGTTGCCCGTGCACTGGAAGGTACATGACACATTCACCGCAGACAGGCTCAGCCCAGTACAGTCAGGCGCAGATCACTTTGTCAGCAGACGGGAAGAGATGGCACCGCCGCCAGTAATGGTAGAAGGGCAAAAGGAGCGCGAGGTGGAGCGCATCATCCGCACACGCTTCAGAAAGCTAGGCGGGAAAACTGGCGGGTCAGTACAGGAGTGGTTGACCAAGTGGAAGGGATTACCACACAGTCACAGCCAGTGGCGGACCCGAGAAGACCTGGAGGGCAAGGGAGGCAGGCTGGAACCTCTGAGAGCCTTTGAGGCCGATGAGGAGAAGCAGAGGAGGGCTCCAGAAAAGAGGCGTAGGGAGACGCACGGCCAGCAGCAGGAGCAGAGGGCTCAGCTCATGGCAATGAGAGCCCCCACTCCGAAGGTTTACAGTAAGGGTGCCAGTCAGGTCTATCAGCCGCATCTCACGACGGTGCAACATCCTGTGAGGATCCTCGTCCTCTTCTGTGGGACTGGGTCTGTAGAACGACAGTTCCAACGACAGTTCGACGGCTGCGAAGTGGTGACAGTGGATATTCTTCCTAAGTGGCAAGCAACATGCACCGAGGACATTCTCCACTGGAACTACAGGCTGTACCCCGGACACTATTTCGACGTGATCTGGGCGAGCCCACCATGTAAGGAGTACAGCAAGGCCAAGACTATAGGAGTACCAGATCTGGAGCTGGCTGATCGGCGAGTGAAACGTACCCGGCAGATCATCGAGTACTACGATCCAGCATACTATTTCATTGAGAACCCAGCTGGGGATGCTCTGCGAGGGCTGCACACGCGATCTGTGATGAAGGGTTTACCCGATCCTCACCCCGTCTCTTACTGTAGGTATGGGACACCTTACATGAAACCTACACATATCTGGACGAACGCCGTGCTACCCGTACCCCTGCTGCAGTGTACCCAAGCAACACCATGTCCCGCGAGAGCTGTGCTGGGAAAGCACGAGAACACATCGCAGAAAGGAGTTTCAGCGTCCAGAACACGAGGCATGGGGTCAGCGCAAGCAGTATACGCGATCCCCCGCACCTTGTTGCACCATCTGTTCTGTGGGCTGAAGTTGGGTAAGCGTATGAGCGAGGAAAGCGCAGCAGCAGTCATGGACCTCATCGCCACTCTGACAGTGCAGACGGACGAGATCCCGATGCAGGAACAAGATACTGGGGTCTAAAACCCTCAGGGCGCAAAGCAGCGCAAGACCCGCAGAGCGAGAGGAGTACCAGGGCGACAGAACCGTTTAAGCGTTGGCAGCGTAATTCGGGGACGGAACCTCGGGAAACCTCCAGCGCGGAAGGGGACTCAGACCCAAGAACTGAGGGGCACGGGACCCAAGAACCCGAGGCTTAGAAGCCAGGGGGACTCAGACCCAAGGACTGAGGGGCACGGGACCCGAGAACCCGAGGCTTAGAAGCCAGCATCACTGTGCATGTTTGTTGATCCCCAGACAATGTAAATACAGGCGAACACTAACGCTAGCGAGGACGTAAGCGCGCGCCTAAAAGGGGGGGAGAGTTGTGCTAGGGTAAGTCACGAGACAGAATGACGGCGTGTCAGAATGACGAGTGACGGGTACTATGACAGTCACCAGTGACAGGCATTTATATGACCAGATGACGAGAGTGTCTGACAGAAATGACTGACAGAAATGCCTGACCCGAAAGTGAGTTTTGGTGGGAAAACCAGCAGTCAGAGAAATTGGAGGGAAAGCTGGTAGACCTCCAATATTGCCGAGTCAGCACAGTTATAATTATTCAGAGTGATATGGAGTGGCCCGGAATAAGTGATGATATAACTGGGCTAGTCGGCAGATTCTATGATGTGACAGATCGAGTTCTCATGAAGCATGATGGGACCTGACAGGAGTCGACATCGAGTTATGTTCGAAAGTTCGAGATCTGAAACCATGGCATAAGGCAGCCGAGCAGGCTGAATGAATCAGTTTTGAATTTGTTACTGTGAACAGCCACACCTGGCTGTTGTAACTCCGACATTAAAGAAAGATCCGATTCACATATATGTATCATGCTTACAGCAATATATATCTCTTTGTAGGACTGAACTAGGTTCCCTGGATTGTGTAAGTAGACTTAGAGGCTCTTAGAGAGCACCCCCGAACAGTACCGCAGGGGCCATATTGATCTGAGACCCAGCTGCTGCTTGAATCGCCCATAGCAAATTCAGGCAGTTTTCCTCAAACCCCCTTTTCGTATGGCTGATGCCCAACGTCTCCACAAACCATGTGGGATCCTTCACGGGGGCCTCAGTGTAGGCAGGGCCATAAAGCTTCGGACTCGTGAACGTAGCCCCAAAGCGACCGGCATTTCGAACCTTGATGTAGTCTTCCGGCAAGGAGTGAATGTAGCACAAGATCATACGCGTGGCTGCATAGCAAACATAACTCTCATTAGGACTCGAAATCCTGCAACTTAAAAAAAATACTTGTGAGGACTAACTCACCAGCGCAATCCACAAGAGTCTTGTAAGTATGCATGCTATCCTGCGATGGCTTATTCACACTCCGGTCCGTAGCCCTTCCTTCCTTGGAATCAACGCGCTTCCATCGTTTTGCTTTCAACATGCTCTTCGTGACCTCATCGAAGCGTGCAGTGTAGAATTTGTTGGAAGATTTGATTAACATCCACATCAGAAGCTTGGTTTCCAAATCAGGCGCTCCGTCTTGCCTAAGTGTCTGGTGATGATTTTGCACGTACGTCATATGCTGCGAATCACGGTACGGTTCCCCATCAAACTCATAGGGTCCCCAAGGGTTGTCAGTCTTTAGTTTGAGTATAGTCTCCTGCGTATCCTCCTCATCATAGACGTCCCCGATACTCTGTTCGTGTTGATACCAATCTGGGTATTCAGTCCAACCCATCAGCGAGGCAAACCTGGCCTTGGCAGATTCGATGACATCCTTGATGAAACCAAGACGATGACAATACGTGCTGAACTCAGTGCCAGTCAAAAACTTGCCCTTACAACTGACCCCATATTTCTGGTAGAACTCCTTCCGTTTGGCCACATCAGCCACGTCTATTCCTTCCTTCGCCACTTTCAGAACAAAGAAAAAATATCGTACATCAAACCCTAAGGCTGATAGCCAGGTGCTTATAGCCTCTAGGGTAAGAACAGGCTGCAGTTCTTTCGGATAGTTCTTCAACTCCAGAGCTTCCTTCCGCCATTCATCTCCCAGTTTTGGATCCAGTAACCGCAAAATCTGCAAGCAAGACACGTTGGACACACGTAAGTAAGGGGGGCGATACGATTGTCACGCGTGGGTGAGAACTGAAGCTATCGCCAAAGCTTGACAATCGTATACGTTTGTCAAACGTGAGTCAGGGGCGAAGCTAGCGCCAAAGGTTGACAATCGTATACGATTGTCACGCGTGGGTGAGAAATGAAGCTATCGCCAAAGCTTGGCAATCGTATACGATTGTCAAACGTGAGTCAGAGCCGAAGCTAGCGCCAAAGGTTGACAATCGTATACGATTGTCACGCGTGGGGGAGAACTGAAGCTTTCGCCAAAGCTTGACAATCGTATACGATTGTCAAACGTGAGTCAGAGCCGAATGGCTACTGCCCGGTGGTATGGTACTGTCACAAGTACCAAAATGTATGCTTTATTATGGGCACTAGATGGGGTGTATGAGTCCCATGCATGAAGGTTTTGAAAAATCATTTAGGACCCTTTTGAATTGTTATTGATGCTGAAATGTACTCTCGTGAACTTTAGGTATGTGTATGTGCGGTGTGCTTTTGGGGGGTGTAACGCCATAAAATTAATTAAATTTTCTGGTACTGTCGCAAGTACCAAGCGCGCGGTGACTTAAAAGGGCACGCTATGTGGCCACGAGGTGGCATGCATGATGTCAAATTTCATTATTGGGATGTATCCTAAGTGGTCGTCATGCGTTGTGCCATTTGAACGTCTTTAACGCCAGTATTGGGATTCGATAACACCCAAGGGTGTGATAAAATGGCCTCTCAGCATTTTTTGTAGTAATATCGGGAGCGGTTTCGTACTTAAGTTCCATGTGTAGAGTCCAAGTACGGCAACTTCTCATGCATGTAAAGGTCTTGAAAAATCGATATATGGGTTTACTTTTGATGTCATAAACGCTGGTGAGGCGATCCGACGTTATAATATACTTATTTCGTAGCTTTAGTGCCACGACAAGGCTCCAAAATCGACGATAGCCCTCATACTTAAGGAATCTTGAGTTGGACCATTTGGTGGAGATGGGATGTTTAGCATGTCGCAGTTTCAGCGACGGGCAGTATGCCAACTGCCCCATGCTCACATCCATCATTGGCCATGTTATACAGCTTCAATTTGAGCCATCGCTGGGTTGAATAGAATCCCAAGTCTGTTCAAAAGGAAATCCGAAAGTAGCGCCATGATTTCGAAGACAAGTGAGACACCATTGTGTAACATAAAACTCCACCTTGTTGGCAATATGCATCCACCGGGAGGGCTACACGTAACCTATGGACCAATGGGGCATAATACAACTCAGTTTGGGTCGTTAAGGTAATGGTATATCATGGATATCACCATCAGGATGGAGGAGGACATCAAAAAGAATTCTAGCGTTTTGGTACTTGTGATAGTACCAGATTCGATTCTGGTACTATGACTAGTACCACTGGGCAGTAGCCACGAAGCTAGCGCCAAAGGTCGACAATCGTATACGATTGTCACGCGTGGGTGAGAACTGAAGCTATCGCCAAAGCTTGACAACCGTATACGAGTGTCACGCGTGTGTGAGGACACATGAGAGAGCGCCGAAGTTTCATACCTTTTGCGCATCCCGCTCGCGCGATTGGAGGAGGGCAACTTTTGTCGAATGATCCTGAATCCTGGAAATCTCGTTCGAGTAGGTCGCGGCGGTCGTATCGCTCAGATTGTTCCGATACCAAGCGTTACTCTTGGCACTAGCTTGCCTTACCGGAAACTGTGTAAAATGCTGCAGTTGTGCGTCCGAGGCGTCGGCAATATTCAACAGCAAAATCCATTTATCGTGTTCGTGAGAGTCAACAAGACTTTCTGTTTGGTCGGTGTTCGTCAGTGTCCCGATAAGGCTCTGCTCAAACCGAAACTTGTAAAAATTTCATTCATGTACACACGGTATTTTAATGATAATGAAACAAACGATATCATACAAGGATTGCTTACCAAAACACAAACAGGTGTTTCTTTCTTCAGAATTATAATCGTTGTGGCCAACCCCGCCAGAGAGGACCTATTATTGGTCCCGGTACCGTCCCAGAATGCTTTACGTTTCCTTGCGTCCAGGACAAGGTCAAGCCAGGCGTCATAGCGATGCTGGCCATCCACCACGACAAGCTGCATTCGCATGAACTTGTTCTTCACCCACCTCTTGTAGTCATCAGGACCACTATCGAATAGACTGAGATAGTCGGTCTCCAGATTGCGCACCATTTTGTTGAAGTTGCTTACTTCCTCAGGAGCCGCCGCATCCGCTGCTGTAAGCAAACGAAATGAACTCAAGTCTGACAATCGTATACGATTGTCAAGCTTTGTAGGGAACGAAGTCCCAAAACCTTGCACAATGCTAATGATGGCAAGCAATGACTGGGACTCACCGGGATAAAACTTGGACATCAAGGTAAGGTTTGCGCGGAGTCCAAAAATGCAAAAACTTTTCAAAAATCTTTTATTTGATAAATAGGTTGCCTAGAGCACCCTGTACATATTGCGCACTTCAGGTATCAAATTGACCACGTTAATGAAAAGTTATGGTCGATACCGCTCGGTCACCCCCCATACTTAACCATGCTTAAGCGCAAACTTAAATCGCTCGTATCTCAAAATCTAGATTTTGAAAAGTTTTTGCATTTTTGGACTCCGCGCAAACCTTACCTTGACATGAGCATTTGCCTATACTCTTCGTCCGTGTAATAGTGTCCAGTCCAACACGCGATGACATGTGATTTGTCCACCTCCCATCGCTCCATGATGACCTTCTTCTGCTTCTCTATTCCCTCTTGTGAAGTCGCGCGGGTAAACGAAAGTTAGTTTGCGTCCCCATCAACATCAGCAGGATGTAACAGCAAGCCAAGAGGGGCAACTAATGGAAGCTTTTTGTCTTCTCGAGAATTAGGCTCGGGACGATAAGTCCATTCTTGGATCACTTTTTTGATATTCAGCGGTCCTGGGAATACGTAGTCTTGCCTGTTGTCGTCACCAGTGGTCCCAGATATCGCTGCCTTACCCTTCGTGTCACGAGCACGCTTTCGCGGTGGTGCACTCCCCGAAGCCTCGGGTGCAGGAGCTGACGCTGCCTCTGGCGCTGCCTCTGGCGCTGCCTCCTCCTCAACAGCAACTGCACCAGCTTTTCTCTTAACTAGCATTCTTTTAAGAGTGCTAGCGAGAGTTTTAGTTGCGTTCTGATTCTTCAGGAATGCAACAGCTGTATCAACTATCTCCCCACCATCTCCACCTTCCACAAGGGCCAGAATTCTTGCCTCGAGGTCTTTCTTCTCCTTCTGTTTATTTGTAGCGGCATACTCGAGCATTAGCGCAACGACTTGCTGAGCTGGTTGCTGAGCTGGTTTCGGCTCACCAACTTTAATAGTCAGCTTTGGCGATTTAGCTGTAGCTTGAGGATCACTTGCGACTGGAGTGGCATCTCCACTTGCGACTGGAGTGGCATCTCCTGCGGTACCTGGAGCAACACCAGCGGCGGGTAACTCATTTGAACCACTTGCCCCGGATGCCATAGATCCGCTCTGAGAGGCCTGTGCACCTCCGGAGGACATACGCTGTAAATCTCTAATTGTGCCTCCGAATTTCTTTCGAGCGGTTTGTTTTGTACGAGCCATGCAATAATGAAATAGATGACACCCCGACATGCATTTATAGGGATGCAGATACGCACCTCCCTCACGTCCGGCAGACACAGCCTTTGCCTTAGCAGTGGGCTTTCTGACTCTTGATAATCTCCCAGTAGACATGTCTAAAATTATGAATTATTTTAATATTTTCCTAGTATATATAGATAAAGAAATCTATAAATATATCTACTACAATACTCACGTGTGACAATCGTATACGATTGTCAAGCTTGAACCGTACGAATAATCATATTCATATGTGCATGAGTAGTGACAAACTCTTCGCGAATATCCAGGCAGGGTTATACGACATGCAATAGGATACACGATCTCGGCGCTAAGTTCGGCTCTCTCTCACGTGTGACAATCGTATACGATTGTCAAGCTTCGACCGTACGGTTAATCATATTCGAATGTGGATGAGGGTGCTAATACATGCAATGGTATACAAAATGTTTTTGAGTAAGGTATATGAAAATGCATACACTGTAAAATATATAACATGCCATAACAGATTTACGTTTGTATTCTAGCTAAGCAACTAGAGATCGAAGTTGTCCGGAATTCCAGGATAATAAGACAGTATTTTGCGAACTTCTGAGGATAGCAGAGATGGCTCGTGAAGGTATCCCACACTCGTAATGATCGGAATTTGGAATATCTCGGAGTACAGCCAAAGGAAATGCTTGCAGGGAGCAGGTCGGGTCCTCGCCATTTCTCGAAAACACGGACACGAACAACGGTATTCTCGTCCAAACTCCAAGAGGTATTCACGGCCATCGGAATCAGGGTGACAAACTCGGAAGTTATACACGGTTGCACCACGAGGAACACATTTCCGGATTTGAGTCAGTGCAAGGTTATCGGTCTTAACCATGCTGTGGAGCGCGGTATAGAAATTCGCTATCTTCTTCGTCAGGAAACCCTTGCCACTCGCTTTCACCTTAACATGGTTGCGAAGTCTCTCCAGGGAAGATATCTTCCTGGGATTGGCCGGCCCGGGGCCGTGTCACGGAGGCCCGGGCCGAAGGCGGGCCGAAGGAAAAGTTGCGGATGGGCCGAGTCGCATTGAGGGGACAATCGATAAATTTCCAAAATTTTATCGATTTTTGACAAATTGTCATACTTAAAATTAAAATTTTGGGCAATTTGGGGTTCGGGCCGAGACGGGCCGAAATGTGGCCGAAGTAAATTCCCAATGCGGGCCGAGTCACCTCCGCGGAAGATATCTACCCGGAGTCTCTCCTCCACGTCCATCTCTGAATTCTCCGATCTCACCAGATGTCCTCGAGCCTCTTCTGGGGTCACATCCTCATGGGCAATGCAAACACCAAGAGAACAGAGACGAGTCTCCTCACTTTCCAGGATCTTAGTGTCCGGTGCAACAAGAAGTTTGGGTACACGGTTCGCCCCCCCCCTCGGGCAGTCCAGGCATCGAAACGTGACAACAATACCATGGGTTTTGAACACATTTCCACGAGCAGAATATAATCCTCCGGATCGGGGGAGTGGTCCTCACTTCGCGAACTTGACCCTTTTGAAGAGTTAAGTTTTTTGCTGGAAAATAATAGGTCAAGCTTCCGGTGTACCCAATAGTCAGCTGCCCTTTCGCGATTGGGATGTCGTGACGAGAACCATTAGACTTCCGTCCATAGCATTTACCGTTAGTGCCTGCCCGCATGACGTGAAGCAGGGAAGGTTGGAAGTCCCCACCAGCTTCCGGGTAAACGCGAACTAAAGCACGCTCCGGACGTGCCGCCGAGGTAGGTCTTGCCGCCGAGGTAGGTGGTGCCGCCGAGCGAGGTAGGTCTTGCCGCCGAGGTAGGTCTTGCCGCCGAGGTAGGTCTTGCCGCAGAGGCAGGTGGCGCCGCCGAGGCAGTGCGCGTCTTCTTCGAGGCGACGCCTTCCGAGGGAAGTTCCGCAGGGCGTTTGCGCGAAACCCCCCCATGGTTTACCTTATCTGGACGGTGGGTGTCCATTGCAGGGATGTCCCTCTGTGGAAGCCATCCTGTCGCGCCAGCACGAACTGTTTGCATTAATTCGCGACCATCTGCAAACTCTGCCTGAGTAAGGACGCCTTTAACCCACTTATCCTCCAATGAACCAATACGACCTTGCACGCACAACAAGTGCTTTGTTGAGTTTTGCCGGTTCATCGCCAGGCAAATTTGTCGAATCTGCATAAGGCTATCGAATTCCACCGACTCCAACAAGGTGGAGTAGTATGCTCCCCACGATCTCCACTTCGCGTGCATGCTTTCCGCAAGGCATACAAGCGGTCGTTGGATTTCGGCGGTCATGTCTTCGGTTTGATCCTTGAATTGCGACAGAATGTACTGCGCGTGCCGTATTTGGAAAACGAAGTACGCATTCAATTTTGGCTGATTCGACCTGCCACATTTCTCAGCATACCAGGCGAAGATGGCTGTTTCACAGGACACCTTGGCCTCGGGAGTAGAGTAAATCCATCGCTGTAACAGGTCTTTGTGCACGGCATGGAGATCTGATGGAATAAGAAATTCGATCTTATGTAAGTTCTGCCCCCAATGGAACGTGCACTCCAGATTGTTACGGTCATCTTGGTCTGGCCAAACTTTCTTGATTGCTGCCCAGTTAGCACCTGTGCCCCAAATATTAATCAGTTCTTGAAAACCAAGTATATCATGCGTAGGTTTACACGGTGCTGACAATCGTATACGATTGTCAGAACGTTATAAAGTGCAAACTCACACATAGAAAACTATGATTATTGACTTGCCCTGTATTTCATGCGTAGGTGACAATCGTATACGATTGTCAACGGTTCTGACAATCGTATACGATTGTCAGAACTGGGTAACTTACAAACTCTCCCATTGGAAATTATGATCTTTAACTTACCTGCTGCATCTCCCATGAAGCCGTAGAATAATACTTCCGCACGCGGGTGTTCGGCTGCTACCGTCTTCTTCACCAATGTCCAAAACAGTACCTGTGTTTCGGTACAGTCTTTGGGTACGTTCATGGTGGCAATAGTGAGCAGGGCGTTGGCCTCTATGGAGAACACGTGCGCCCCCATCGTCACCCAATCCCCAGAAACCTTGCGATGTACGAAATCCAAGTGGACGTACGCTGAGCGGAGGTAGTCGTCGCTACTTTTCGGGTGCATGCGACGCACGAGATCGACACCTCCATCCACTCCGACACTGGACATAACGAACGTGTGAGCAAAACTGTCGATGTTCCCCTCGTCCGCGAAAGATTGCAGTAGGCCCTTACCGTGCTTAGCAGCCCATTGGGAAACGGCTTTCATGCCCTCATCCTGTCGACGACCTCGCACGAAATTCTGGTCCACTGCCTTATCAATCACGTTCATTTTCCTCGCGATGCCTGGTAGCTGGCTGGGGTGAAAAGAAGAGTCTTTTGGAAAAACGGTTTCCGTGAGTAGAGACCGTTTTAACTGGCACACGTTTCGCACTCCACCGGTATTTAGAACCTCCTCAGCCCTAGTCTTAGCCGTTTTTATCTCATTCACGCTGGGGTTGTCGGTGGACAGCACGGAATGGTTGTGTCCAAAGGGGCTGGTAGACAGCATGAGGATGTTCGAATCGGAGTCTTCTGCGATGGTTACGACAAACGGACAATTGCCGGAATGAGTAGGCGCAGCGTTGCAAAGGGCGCACACCAGATTGTGATTTTTGAAGGTACCGTTGAATTGGAAACGGTTACGCTCACCCGTAGTACGAAATACGACACATGCATCGTTCTCACAGGATAAAGCCCCGCCGCATCGCGTAGTTCACTAGTTCTACTAACACGGCCTTTGATAAGCCTTTTGTTCCCAGAACGCATCCAGGTCTGCGGATCGTATTTTAAGAAATCCTTCCATGGAGAGAAAACTCCAGCACGTGGCTTATAAAGTACCCCCGGAAGTAGAGGCACTGGCAGTTCGTCGACAACCTCTTCTGAAGGAACTGGCGCTACGTCTTGGGTCAAATCAACAGACTGTGAAAAATATATCGGAATAGCTGGTCCGGTATAGGATGTATATTCAGATTTGACCTTGTGTTTGAGCTGTCCCGCGCTGGAGGATTTCGTGGATTCATATGAGTCTTTTGGTGGTGGAGGCGATTCGGTCAAGTCACAAACCAAATGTTCTTGCTTTATCTCAGGGCGAGGTGGAGAAGCTGAAGCTTGGGAAGATTCGTGGGTGGCTGTTTCGACATTCACACAACCGGTCTTGACGTCACTAGATCCGGGGGTTGAACTGGCGCCACCGATCACAAGTACGACAGCCCCATCAGGGAACACGGTGCCGAGCTCCACAGTTTGCACGTCTTCTGTTGTACGCATGTGAAGAAGCATCGGAGTATCGGTAAGGGTTGGAAACAAGGCCTGTAGTAACTGAAGAGAGATTGGCACCGCACGCGGGACATCCAAAGCATGGCTACCGTATCGCAGGGAAGTCGGCATGGTATCCTAAGGTACCATGAAAAATGAATTATTTTATGAAAGGAATGCTCTATATAGACATGGGTTCAGTGTATATTTGGAAGAACCAAGCATTCAAGATAATCGCTTGGTGGGAAACAGTTCTGACAATCGTATACGATTGTCAGAACCGTCGGGAGGGAGGGAGGGGACTATGTACGCCACACCGCTCTGACTCGCTTCTGACTCGCCGCTCCGTAAGTAGAAAGAAAAAAATTCAATTCAATGCGACTGGGTTATACCCCCTGAGTCCCTGGTTAGGGGGGGAGGGGGGAGTCAGTGTATATTCCTTAAGTATGAAGAAAAAAAATAATATTTTCTTAAGTATGGGAAAACGTATGCGTCGACGCGGACCGGCGCGTTACACTCCTTAAGTATGGGCTTAAGTATGGGAGCCCTAATTTGCGAAATCTTAGAATGTTAAGAATGTTTGGTCCACTCCGTCCGCTCCGGCCGCTCCGTCCACTGTGGACGGAGTGGACGGAGCGGCCGGAGCGGACGGACGGAGTGGACTAACATCAACACTCGTTGTATTTTTGCAGAAACAAGATATAAATATTTCCAGGGGTATGAGATTTTTGTTAGACATATGGTGATAACTATATATTGATAAACAGTCAGAATGCTTTCACTTAAGATAACACAAGAAGTAAGTTATATTAATCAAAGCTCGGCTTAAGCCGGAAACCCTAAACCTGTGACACCCGTACTGTACAGAGTACTAGTACATACATAGGACTGTGACACACACACGGTGTGACACATCCAGCACACCACCTTGTACTATTACGGAGGAAGAGTTAGGGTGGAGCAGGCAGATTCGTTAGGGTGAAACACACCATCTCAAGCGGTGGAAACAAATTTCTAGTGGGGGCCTGTGCTCTTGGCCAGGGCGGTCCCGTCTGTTAGGGTTTGAAATCGGTGCGGGGATTTTCACTGTACGAGCCGGGTCAAATCATATATCGTCATGGGGCGAATCGCTCCACGACGGGATTTGCACCCGTGACGTTCGCTTTTCTAGTGCGACGCTCTAACCAACTGAGCTACGCGGAGGATGATGATCCTTTCGCGCATTTCAGTGGTACTCGTACAGATCGGACTGTTACAGATCGATGATCGACTATGCGTGTGACATCGACGACGACGTGCCAACATCGCGACTGCGGGCGTCTGTCATCTTTCGATCCGTAACATATTGAATCGTAGTGAATTGACATTGGCATTTGACAGCATCTGGCATTCGCCACATTCAAAGCGTCAGGCATGTTGCCGGTACGACGTAAGAGAATCGGTGTTCATATTGACATTGTTACCTCGAAAGCACTTGATTCGATGAGTTATCTCAGTCTGATTTTCTATCGGGGCCATTTTTCACATGATAAAATAACTGAATAGCATTCTCCATCACCATGTGATTGGTTTGATACACCTCTTTTTAAAGGGGGAGGACGGAGTATAGATTCATTCATTCTTCATACAGCAGCCAAAAATTGATTTACATCATTTTGATTTTACATCATTGTGATTTTGCTTGGAAGATTAAATAAGAAATCCTATGAAAAGTTCCAGCATCTGTGTATAGCAATCATAAACATCTGTGTACAACAATCATAAAGTTTGATGACACGGCACATCATTCCTATTGAAGCATCAAATGAAGTCTTTATTTGACTTACTGACACATGAAGTTCATTCTGAAAAAATCATACATGCATATTTCTCCAGCTAAATTATATTATATGAAGGGCACTGGCATAGGAGAACGATTTTCTTTTTTTGAAATGTGAATACAGTAAGCTATATTGTAAGCTTAAAACCATTACTTTGACGTCAACAGCCTGAGATGCTGACCGTTGGATTTCAAGAGCTGAAGGATTCGTTGAATCAGCCTTGGTAACATGTGTTTTGATTGATGAATTGTTCGATCCATGGTTTTCCCCCACATCTAGAGAGGCTGGCGCACAAGTTGTTGCCAGCGTTTGAAGGGAAGCAGCTGGACAGATGATTGCCAGGTATGCCATACAGGCATCGAGTTCTATGACAGCAGAGCCGAGTGAGTGAGATCCGCCGCTCTGGCTATCTGCCCGTCATTCCTTCCAGGTTCATGACAAGATACAATTCGTCAAAAGTCATGCACCAATGCATTCGTCACATGTATAGTTGCACAGTTTGTGTCCGAATGCAACCCCATCGAGGTTAAGCATCTAGACAACAACTCTTGCCAACAAAGAGCCTTCCTGTCTTCGGATATCTTGGGCACTCTCATATTTCCAGCTCCCTTGTGGTTAAGGAAACATCATGCCTGTGCCAAACCGGGACCCTGCTACTCGAAGCCGCACACTTGAGGCGAGGCTTACGAGACAGTGACATTTGACCTGTGGGGCGTCAACCCCTTATCAAATCCTGAACATTTGTTGAAACCGGAATAAATTTAACATGATGCAACTTAAGTGGGATTATGAGTTCCACATAATCATATTGTCTTCGTATGCTGAAGGCATAACTGCCGCATATGGTCACGATAGGTCGTAACTTCTATAACATTGTGGCTTCTGAGTCAATGAGCTGACAGCCGATGACTTTGGCCAATGATTGCCGACCGAATAATAATCAGGGAATCCCAAGAACTGCAGGGCTGCATCCCAAGAACTGCAGGGCTGCATCCCAAGAACTGCAGGGCTGCATCCCAAGAACTGCAGGGCTGCGTCCCAAGCACTGCAGGGCTGCGTCCCAAGCACTGCAGGGCTGCGTCCCTAACATTTTTACCCTGCATCAAATTGATATGACAGGAGCAGGAAATTGATCCTTCCTTGCTGAGGTGTAGTGAGCCTTGTACAAATTCATACCCTTGCACAGATACGCATACATGCGGGTACCATATCTGATGATAATAAAAGCTGCTATACTGCCTTTGCCAGACCGTAACTTGTCATTCGGATCTTATGGCCAGTCATTCTGAACTGCCGGAATGTTCTGAGGTAGATGGAGTTGTGATCCTGAGTCGTACTTGACACACATGACTAACACGAATTCACATTAGTGTGATTTGTCGGCAGACCACTGACCTGGCTTGCGGCAATAGCCGGCAACACACTGGACCGAAAAAGGAGTTTGGCAGATCGGGTGAGGATTTAAAGTGGACTCATAGAGACCCTCCGATATCTCGTAAGCAGCGCCTTCTCCGCCTGCATTAAAACAAACCTTGGAAAAGAAGGTTCTCCATTCGACCGTTGATCCTCCATAGCAGTTCCAGGAGGGGAGGAAGGGGTGGATGCACTATATCGCCGTGCACTATATCGGCATTATATCGTTCGTTAAATCGTCGATCGGCATGCGCATATCTCTCCGTAACGTAAACCTCGGACAAGAGATACCCTGATCGTCACTCTGAAATACGAAACGCCAAGCAATCAGGGAAGGCTACATCCTAAGAACTGTATGGCTTAAAGCCTAAGGTGAGGGTTTAAAGTGGACTTAGTTCCCCCCGATATCCTAAAACACCTTGAGGGACGCCTCATCGGTGTAAGAAGACTGGCCAGTTCAACAACAAAGACATCAAATACATATACAAAAGGTATGCCGACCCTATATTGTGAGGTCACAACACTTCTAAGAGAAGAGATCTGTCAGGGATATGACCGATGACATATGTGTCATACATTTCATACCTGTCATACCTGCCATGCCATGTCATGTCATGTCATGTCATGTCATGCCATGTCATGTCATGTCATGTCATGTCATGTCATGTCATGGCATGTGTCATGTGTCATAATGACATACAATCGTCAAGTATTGTCAGTACGGTCGACTATGCCATGTACAATCATAATGTCTGTCATCCACCTAAGGTGAGTGACATCTGTCACCGAGAGGCTAAGTATATGGCATCGAGATGGCGAAGCAAGATACATCTTTAAAAGAACAAACTGACTTGTTCTGACAAAGACGATCTTCGCTTCTAGCATGAACAGAACACCATGCGAGCATGAATGGCTATATCGACCAGCCGATGCGGGAAGTTCACCTAGTGCTCTCGGGTTCACAAACCGATGGTGGTATCACGTGCGACGTGTGAGGGCACTAGAGTATATGAGGAGCATTGGACTCAAGCAAGCACTTCTGGCCACCAGACTGCTGCACTCATACCCACCAAACTCTTGCGCGTGCTTGTTACAGTTCAATAACAGCCGCGCCACATATTAAGGTTGTATAGAACCGTGACACCGTCTCTAGCTAGCACTACACACTGAAGGCTGCTGTGCCCGTTACACAGATCTAGTCGTGCTACTAGTGTTCCTAAAGCAACTCTAGCCACCTCGGAAGTGGTCCAGAGAGTAGAGTTCACATAAGTTGTTGGCATTGTAGTTTTCAAACTCAAAGTCCAGACTGTAGATGCCGAAACAGTCAGAGTCCAGGAAACCAGAGTCCAGACTGAAGGTGTCGTTGTAGTCATCTGGTGCAGTGTCCAGAAGGGTGGGGCCAGTGAAGTAGTCCACTGTGCAGTTCTGATACGCAGAGTACTGTCCGTACACCACCGACCGTGGAGCAATTTCCACGTCACAAAGTGCAGAGGCGGTGACGGTGTCGATTAATAAGGCCATGCTCACACAGAAAAATAGTGCCGGTAGTGTTGCTGCCGTGAGAAAAGTACCAATCGACGGTTTCCGTACACCACCAACCCGTGGAGCGGGTGGTGGGACGGCATCATGCAAGTCCTCGCCGTCGGACTCCGACTCAGCCACGCTAGCTGAATCATGCGTGGAAGAAATGTACGGAGGCAGGGGGGTTAAGGAATTAGCAGAAACCGCTGGTCCGGGCTCGAAGAAGCCCAACTTCACAAACATGTTGTCCATGAAAGACTGCTCGAAGGGCGGCTCGTTGTCGATGTACTGCTTGGGGTAAAGCATCACGTCCTCGTCGGTCTCGATCGCCACTTCCGGCTGAGGCTCCACGACGGCATCGTCGATCACGGCGGGCGTGGGGAAGTGCTGTGACTCGGACTCAGAACCACCAACTACCTGCTTGAGCTCGCGGAGAGCCGTGCGTGCCTCGTGCACGCGGGTAGCACCGGGAGAGAGGGTTGGGAGGACGTTAATCCTGCGTACTGCGCCCGAAGGCCCACGTCAATGTGCTCGGAGAACGTGAAAGGCTCCTTGGTTGCCGAACCAAGGGGTGATCATGTTGAGCACAACGTCGAGCAAAGGCCGTGTCGTTCTCAGTGTCGAAAGCGGCCTGGAAGGCGGACACGAGGCCATCGGCGTCGTCGGCTTGCTCAATTACGCACTTGTCGCACTCGATGTCAGCGGTGGGACAATTGGCGGAGTCATGCCAAAAGCCTGGAGGGCAACGGACACACTCCGGAACGAAGGCTTTGGAGACGACGTGGAACGACACGGAGTGCATGCCGAAGTTCTTGTTGTCGCGGCGCCCATGTTGCTGTTGCCAATTGCCGCCCTTGGCGAGGGGCGAAGCGGCAAAACGGTGTTGTCGTTGACGTCCGTGAAACTTCCCATCTCCCCGACGGTTCTGACGGCCACGCCAGGAGGAAGGGGGAAAGTGCAAACCTGGCTTGCCCGTAGGCTTGCCCGTAGGCTTGCCCGTAGGCGGAGCCGGCCAGCGTGTAGTCGACTCGTCGTTCGCACTCTCGTCGGAGAGCGAGGCAAGGACCTTGTTGGCGGCGTCGATGTGGAATTGAAAGTCCTTGATGAGGGTCTTGACGTCGACGTCGGACGGTAGGCCAGAGTAAAGAACATTGGGCTTGTCAACGAAGGGCACGTGCTGCTTGATGCGGCCGGCGTTCGCTTCCCAAACCTCAAGGATGTGCGCGAAGATCTCCTTGAGCTCGACCTTGGCCAACTCAACGTCCAAACGAAGCGGCGTGACGACCTTGTCGTAGAAGTCGGTGTGGAGGGAGGCCAACAGCTGCCTCTTGGCCACCATGTCGTCCAGAGGCCCAGAAGCTCCGTTGCGAATTGCAGTCAGACAGTCGTCAAAATCTTGAATCAGTGGGTCGGGGTCCTTCTTGGAGTCGAAGAAGATGGAGCAAAACTCATCGTAGTGTCCAAGAGGTCGAACCGCACGAGGAATTAACCTCTTGGTGACCTCGAGAATGGCACGCTTGCCATCCCGAGGTGAAGCCCGTCCCGAGGCTTCCACCCAACGTCGTGCCGTCGAATGTGTGGTGATGTCAACGATGTCAAAGTCGAAAAGAGGATACCATTGTAGATGGCGTTCACCTCTTTGGTCGCATCTGCCAAATAAAAAAGAGCGGTGTTGTTGGGGTCCTTCTGCTCGAACGCGTGCTGTAAAGACTTGACGATAGACGTCCAGAGAGTGTCGCGGTTGGTTTCATTTCCACGAAAGGTGTCGTCCTTGGAGCCCAAGGCGTCGCGAGAAATTCTCTTGATGATGTCGATGTCCCAAGATGAATTTAAGACCGCAGTAGCGCGAGTCCGGTCCGGAGCGGTGAGGGCAACTCCGGGCGAATTCGGCGTCGGTCTGTAACGAGACCCGACGTCACGTGAAAAAATGGTGTCTAGGCGAATACGATTGTGAGCCCCCAAGGGAGGCGTAACGTGAGAAGATACACTCATGATGAAAATCCTGTAGGTGGTAGCGTCAGGGTAGAGGGGCGATGCCGGAGAATACGTAAAAGCGACGAGTTGAGAGCGCAGAATGCAGTCCCGGAACGTATATATAAGGAAGCCGTAACTGTGAAATTGTAAAGATCGAAACGCGTCGGCCAAGGAGTCCCACGACAAAAATTGATCAAGTTCCAGTCGAATGAAATCCAACGCGGGCAATACAAATAATCCCAGGTAGGCGCACGCTGCAGCGAGTCCAAAAAATAACCCGCCCGTAACTTGCTCTCAACCGCAACTGCGAAAAATCACGACATCAGATTGGCCCCCCCAACGTCCCACCAAGCGGAGCGGCTTAGCCACTCATGTGATCAAAAGAAGTGGAAGGTGCCTGGCGCACCATAACCTGTTAGATATATGGTGATAACTATATATTGATAAACAGCCAGAATGCTTTCACTTAAGATAACACAAGAAGTAAGTTATATTAACCAATGCTCGGCTTAAGCCGGAAACCCTAAACCTGTGACCCCGTACTGTACAGAGTACTAGTACAGACATAGGACTGTGACACACACGGTGTGACACATCCAACAATTTTTCCTAAAATGTATAAAAATTGAAAATACAGGGGCAGAACTTAAATACAGGGGCTGTATTTTAAATACAGGGACTGTTTTTGAAATACAACCCCTGTATTTAAAATACAACCCCTGTAAAAGAATACAGGGTCAAAATACAGGGTCAAAAAATACAGGGTCGGTTTTTCATCGTAATAACCCCCCAACTCCCGGATGTACTCTGCAAGTCACTGCACTTTAATCAAATGCGATACTAAGTTGCCACGATTCATTCAAACCATACCACTCACTCCATTAGCATACATCAGTGCACATGCCACGTCACAACTTTGCCTTTATGATCTTCATAACTACTGGCGTGTTATGTTAGTAATCGCGTGACGATACATCGATCACTTGCAAACTCATCAGGAAACATAAACAACGATGAACTACTGTTAACATTCACCGTTCTTTCTGAAGCATTATGGGTTACGACCAAGGTTGGTAATTAGCTTCATTTTCGTAACCGGTTTTGAAATTGATTCGATTAGTTTCATTTCGAAAATCGAATCGATTATCTAATTATGCCCCCTTAACTCTGGCGAATTTCAGAAGTGCATAAGTGATTAGTATGATTCATTAGAATTATTCGTCTAAACTTGAAATCAATTTGATCGGTGTATACACTACATAACCCCTGGTTGTGAAACACTTCGACTCCGAAGTAACGTCTCAAGCTACATGGTAGCTAAGATGTTCGGACCTATTACTTGCAGTTTTCGTGCGAGGCGGGTGTAATCAAAGAAAAAATTCCAACTGTAACAATGCAAACATATGTATGATATACAACCGCGACGAATGAAATTGTTAACGCAAAGTACTATTATGCTTACAACTCATTCATTCAACTAAATAAAATCTATGACAAGTTGAGCACGCCAGGGTGTGCAACCCGGGTCACAAACATATCCTCAGGGTATGAGACCTATTACAAGCTTGTGACATGCTGTGTTGGTATTAAGGCTTCGGTTTCTTACCTTCGATGGACCCAACGATAGCAAACTCATCCATGCATGCTGTACTAGAAGACAAAGTCATTTGAATGCCGTAGCGATGATACCCTCAGGTAATAAATAGTAGTGAAAGTATTGATCTCTTCGTATTCGTAGAGTTCCAATGGGTTCCCATTTTTTGTAAGGAGTGTCATATGTGGGGTTCGGCACAGTGGTGAACTCAACGATTGATCGGATTAGGCATAATTCCTCTACTAATCAATTATTGATCATTACCATTATTTGTTTTAGACTATACTCCCGAGTTTTCGGTTTACTGGTCATCAATATACACATGTTGAACCGACAGCTGATTGCTAACCACACTTCCAGTTCATTCTAATTTTATACTAATAGATATGCACCCCACCACCACCACCATGCTGACTATGGCAGTGACCGCGCCCACTGATGGTGCCCCATTTCGAGGCTCGCCACATTTCATCTTGGACAACACTACACAATTGGTTAAGGAACGAAGGGCTTACTTTTTCTTCCCCCCACTCACACCTTTGCTCTTCTTGTTTGCTAGGGCTCCTTTGATCCCTTTTCCTTTAACCTCAGGTTCCTGTGAACACGATTAAGGTCATCCGTGAGTGTTTATCATAGCCTTTTGGCTTTTCAACAAGTTCATTCTTAGAAGTAAACAGGCATGCATCATGTAAACTTGAACACCAGTCGCTCATATGCAGTATGCACAACCACACAAAACGCAGAAAGATGTGGAGTGAAGCTCAAGATGTATTATGTAACCAAAAATGGCACACCTTGCGTTTCAAAGTTGATGACTTTACTGTGGGGACACCAAAAAAAGATTCCAATCTGAAGACAACCATCACAACCTTCTCATTCCCATGGCAACTACAACTGATTTTGGCACTGGTCCAAATAGGAAATACAAATTAAATCAATGGCATAGCACATCGGAGGGAACTACTGGTTATCTCGATTATAAAATATCGGATGGCCTGCACTTTTCCAGCCTTTGGAATCATTTTCGCACCTTCCTTGCTGTCCCTTTTGCTTAGAAGCCTTCAGCTTTTCCACAACCTGCCAAGGAACAAACAACGGTATGTAAAAGGCGACAAACGAGTCCTGGTTTGTCAGCACCACATCGTCACCATGGCCAAGAAGCCTGAGGAGCCTTCCTTGACAAGACCGACGAGTGCACGTAAATCTCTGTGCAGTATGCGCAAATGTTTGATATCTTAAGGGGCTTACCTTCATGATTCGATCCTCATTAAAGTTCATCTCATCCACCATAAACTGTTTCATTCCTTCTGCATCGGGAAGTGTCCACTGCTTCTTGCACACCCGCGAACGACGTCAGGAATGCTAATTCCACCTAAGCATATCCGATTTGTTGCTTGGGTGTGGGTCGAGCCTTGAGCCAGCAGGCGAAACCTTTATGGGCACAGTGGATTACGGCAGGCATCTACGAAGTTGTCAGGACCAACGAGTCGAAGGCGCATGGTGCACACTTGAAGCGCTTGAAGTGGCAAACTCGTTGGGGCACTGGCTGGCGGGCTGCTCGGATCTCCAGCACCGGGCTCTATTGTAGCAACAGCTGCAAAGGAGCTGGTGCAAAGGAGATGCCAGCTGGCGAGCTGCAGGGCAATGCTGGCTGGCAGCCTGCTGGGGCGCGCCCGCACCAGGCTCGATGGCAGTGACAGCTGGCGGGATGCACGGGAATGCTGGCTGGCAGGCTGCATGGGACTAGCTAGCAAGAAGCTACCCAAGCAGAGTTAGCAGGGTGCTCCACCAGAGGTGTGCGGACCTTGAATTCAGGGACCTCTGCAGCCGGCGTGACCTCTGGATTCTTAAACATCTTTCGAGCCTCAGCATATGGCCAGTCTTCTGGAATCCCATACCTGCAGGTTGCAAAGGTCAAACATCAAAGCGTCAAAGTTCCTGCTCGTTTCAGGGAACGCTCCGGTGTCTCCCACTGTTCATATGCTCATGCTACACCAAGCAGCGGCCATCCCTCGGACGGCGCCGCCGCAAAGCAGCAGGTATGCCCTGCTTGTCCCTCCAGTCGGGAGGCACCGCTCAACTCTGCTCCGCTTGTCCTCCAGCCCCAGGCCGAGAGGTGCGGCCAGCTTGTCCTCCAGCCCCAGGCCGAGAGGTGCGGCCAGCTTGTCCTCCAGCCCCAGGCCGAGAGGTGCGGCCAGCTTGTCCTCCAGCCCCAGGCCGAGAGGTGCGGCCAGTGCAAAGGCCTTCGCTCTTGCCTAAGGCAGGATGCTAAACACTTGCTATAAGTGGACACTGTGATAGTAGGTGATAGATACCAGAGAAGTAGGAGATGGGTCAGAACGACAGATTGGCAGCCCAAGGACAGCAAACTAGCAGCCCGACGGCCAGGGGACACGCACTTCGAGGGATCGAGGTTTTCCACAATCTTTTCAATGGAGCCGTACTTCTTAATGTTCTTGAGGGCGCCCGAGGGGCCTATGCCTGCGTGAGAGCTCACCGCTCTTAATCTCGTGAGTGGGGGTCGCGCGCAACTGGGCGAGACATTGGGGTTCGTGAAAACAGGCAGCAAGCATTTGAACGCAGGAGCTGGGCAAGTGCTCCAACGTGAAGGGAGAGGTGCCACGAGGCGCATCGCAGGCACACTAGCAAAATAGTCGTAGCTTTAAAAGACGCTGCCCTGAAGGGCGATGCCCTTAAGGCCGAGTGACGAACCGCGGATAGTGGCAGTGTAGTCACAGCCGCACAGGATGCACATATCTATGAACTTGTCCATGTCCATGTCCAGTTGCTCCAGCATCTGATGTGAGCCGAGGTTCGCAGCGTTCCTTAGAGCTCAACATGGTTGAGTCTGCGTCTGCGACTGAGCTTTTCCGGAGGGTCCTAAGCGGCGGAGTCGCACGCAGTTTTCCAAAAGACGGAAGTTGTCGGCAAATTTGGTCCCGAAACGTACCTTTTCTCCGTTAAACTCAAGGATTGGTTTCTTTTGTGCTTCAGGCACCATTAAATTACGTGTCACACGTGGTGTCCCGAAAGTTAGAACGTCCATATCCTCCGTCGCAACCGTATACACCTGCAACTCTATCATCTCAGCCAAAGTCTTGGATCTCCAGGACGACTGGGAGGATGTCCCAAAAACAGATTTCAAGCACGGATCGTAAGCATACGGGGATCTCAACGTATGCAAACTGCGAGGGAATTTTATCGGCGCGTACCCTGTTAGCCCTGCAGAGCTCTGCGCATTGTGCTTCGGCTTCAGATGGCGCCTGTGCAGCAGCGTGCGTCAGCACTGCGCGTGTGCGCCAGCACTTCGAAAAGCGCAGCCGCAGGATAACTATCTCACGAAATATAGGGGCTTCCGAATGAGTTAACCGCAAAAGCAAAACATAGTGTAAGCCTCTTGAGAAGGCTGGCTGCACTTTACTGCTGCCATATTCAACTAACGCAGGTGTGCGGAGATATCCCCAGGGCTTATTGATGAGACGTGCAGACCCACCTCGACAACAGGCACGCCCATCAGACGAAGGAGGCGTTTGCACTCTTCATTATGCTGCTTAGTGACCTGTAACACAAATACCACGCCCGTCAACGCACTCAGTCAATTGGACGTTCCATAGACCGTTTCCCGAAGGCAATGCGAAAGCTTGGAGGGCAACTAGCTTACCCGAACTGTTCGCTTCCCGAGCTTATCGACTGCTTCTGCATCACCAGTCTGCATGAGCACACACGCAACTCTCACAGCTTGTTTCAATTGAGCTCTGTAGTGCACACTCATATACCGAGATACTTCATTGGAGCCCTTGGATTCGTCAGCAATCGAGGCGATTCGAGTTCCGGACCCTGCTCCTTAAGAACACAACTTAAGAGGCTCACGAACACAGACCAGCGTGTATGCCTAAGTTGTTTGATGCCAATACCTCCTTAGCCTCAGCCAAAGCTGTCGTCGCTTCCTCCCGTTTTTCTTTACTGCGACGTGTTCGTTCACAAAACATACCGTCAACGACACTCCAACTGAAAGTACTCTGCAAGCGAATGCACACACGCACCGTTTACCAAGCTCCTGCGACTTCATTTCAGGGGGCTTTCCATCGAATACAAACCTGAGGTATAAAGCAGTACGCCCCGCTTCAGACCCAGGCTTCAGACACGTCTGGCACAGCGAAGGGTTCAAAGGGAACGTACACAGGTTTGAAACCGGCCTCAAGCATACGAGCTGTCCGGTGCAGCATTCCCTGCAAGTGACTGCAAACAAACCAGAGTGTAAGTCGACGCACGCTTTAAGTACCCTTCGCTTATTCTTGCGCTGAAAATACACACTCACCTGGTGGAGTCCCCCGCCTCATTCGTCAGCGTTTGATCGCCGACACGCCCCACCATGATCTGAAAGCGCGCGAACGTACAGTAAGGCCGACAGCCCGAAAGTCAAAAGAGCATCAACATATCACCCCCCCCTCCAAACAACTTACCATAAACTGATAGATGTGCATAGATGCGTCAACCGCAATAACACGTCCATGGTAACTTTCAAATTTCTGCTCCTTAACACAATCACTTGCGTTGTCTGAGAGGAGTTTGCTGAGGCTCTGCGGAAGCAGTTACACTTATTAACTTGAAATACATACGGCCGCACAAATATCTCAAATCAATTACATACCTGAATTCCCATGTTGCAGAAATAATGTAACAAAGTCCTGTTCACGCTTTTTTAAAAAATGTGAAAATGTGAAGCACGGAACTGCTGTCAGTTTTTTAACAAGCAGTGTAGAGCCTAGTGGTCTTTTTGAAAATGCATTTGGTTTCCCCCACTTATCTTTTAAAAAAAAAGTGACACGCGACGGTCGAGTGAGCGCGACTTTTTGACGAGTGCAGTAATAAAGAGCACCTCCCGTCCGCTCGATGAACGTTGAGCGCGGCGCGGGGAAAGGAACTCTCGTCCGATGACTCTCGTGACTCGTCCGCTGCTGCTGCTGCTGCTGCCGCTGCTCGGATGTGGTCGAAAGCGGAAAGAGGAATAGAGGTGTCACTCGACTGTTTCCCAAGCTTTCTTTCGAGCGTCATACGATAGTCATCGTTGATCACAATCACTTTCAAACTCGCAACAACAGGAGAGTCGGATGTTAACAAGGGCATTTTCAGGAGCGTCCCATTTCACGTATATATATATATATATCTTCTCACCGACTGGAATCTTTTGTAATTGAAGAACACTGTTGTTAGCTTTTCAATATGGGAGGATTAGAAGAGAACGATGCGAAAGAGAAACATAAAGATGAGGTAGTGTCTCCGCTTGGGCTGCAACATAAAGCGATCTTGGAAATTTTGCACGACTCAAGTCGTTTGAGAACTAGACATGTCGATCTAAGACTGAAACTGTGTTATTGCAGTTATTCACAAGACTTCTACGCGCAATTGGCTTTGGCGCGATTCTGTGCATGTTCGCAATATTTTTTATGTACTCCTTCTTCGGACAGGTGCACGTCGCCATTTTTCAAATATCGTGTACTCCCTCTGCCTTTTTCACAGCATGCGCTAAGCCACTGTCGAAACAGAACATACCAGTTTTTTCCCCATCTTTCTGCTGTGCTGAAAAAATGACTTTGATTATCAGGGCCCCGAAACCCCTGACACCACTGAACAGTTGACTGGCTTAGCTAAGGCACCGCAAATGGCGATGGTTCAAAATATGGTAAGCTATAGGGCGTTCTTTTAAATTTTTCGTGCTATCCTTATTTTTGACGTGGTTTCTCTGGCTATTGCAGGCTGCATGTTTTCTTAGTTTCTTGTATGCGGTCCCTTTGTCTATGCTACGGACCTGTACCTCAGCCGAAAACAAATACAAATCTTCTTGGACATTTGTGTCCTCTTTTTCTGCCAGTTTTACGTGCGTTGTATGCGTACGACGGCTCAAACATTTCCGGGATCAGTTCACTAAAACCCTGCTGTTCTTACAGTACCTCACCGAACTGGCAGTGTGCCAGCTTACTTCACGCGCGTTAGTAATGCGGACCGTCGTGCCGTGTCGGGCATTTTCTGTTGTACGTTGAAGTGTTGTGGGTGCACATCAGGGCTCCGCTGGTAGCGATCCTGTAAATCCACCAGTCGAAGTAGAGACTGCAGGAGGAGGAGGGGGAGGAGGAAAAGGTGAAGGGATAGCTGTGAAAGAGCCGCCCGAGAAAGGTGTCACAATTAACAAGGTCTTCGATGCCCTCGACAAAACGACTGCTGCCACAAAGCGGAAGAAGATAAAAAAGAGTGCAGATTGGAAGATGACCCAAAAGGATGCTACCGAACTAATGCTGACGAAGGCTGATTGGCAAGCTATGATGGCAATGGAGAAGGAACAGGCGAAAGACCACGGCAGAAACTTTAAGGCAGACGCGAAAGTTAAAGGAGCCAAAAAGGATGGAAAGTGGTGCGCTCTTCTCGCCCGATCTTGTGGCCGCTTTTTACGTAACCCTTTAAGACTTGTTCAGCCCCAGTGCTCCACGGGATGAAGCCTGCGTGTCCTAGGCTTGAAGTTTAAATTTGGCATGTTTGTTCCTATCAGCTTCTACCAGAGCACTTCGCCAGGGGTCTTAAGCTCAGGTGACTTGACCAGTATTCGTCTCTGATCGTGCTGCAGGTACTTCAAGGGGATGAAGCCTAAGGAGGACAACGACGCGTGCTACTACAACACCACAACTCGCGCGGTGTGTCAAGAGTCCGCAATCTGTTCCTTCAACACCGTTCGGCATTGCTGGGAAAACTTGTAGTGTCACTGAGCTGCTTGCAGGAGATCCTTCAACATTCGTGTGATCCAAAACCCTGCAAACATCTGGTTCGTTCAGTGACGACGGTGATCTCGCCAGCGCGTGTAGGCTCTAGATAAATTCCAGTTTCATCGCAGCGAGGCCATATTACGTGCACATAGTACAAGCTCGCACTCTATGCGTAACCACAAAATCATGTGGTGGCAATCAAGGACGTGCCATGGTGCTGTTCAGCATACACAACTCTCGCGGAAGGACTGAAACAGGATCATGCCGAATCTTGTACGGCGTCACGTAGAACTCAAGTTTTGCCACAGATCTCCAGATGCATGCGCCCTCGTTCCGTTGCTCTTACTCACCGCAAGTCATCGGCTCTCCTGGGCTTGCTCAGGCGGACTTCTGGACGCCGTTGGAAGGCGATTGGCAAATGGAGGCTAAAGCACTTCCCATTTACTACGCATACGACTGCTGGTCAGTGAAGGTGCGATCGCCTGCACCAAGTCGGCCCCTTGAGTTCAACTCAAGTTGGTCTCCTTGAACACAGCTATTCGGACCTTCCTGTCGACGAATCTGCGAACCGCTCCGTTTTCAGCAGGCTGCGTGCTGGGCGTGACGTGGCACAGGGTGTGGGACACTCGGCAGAGGGCGTGGAACACAAATTGGGGCGTAGGACGTGTGGTCTAGGTTGCTGGGCACATAGGGCGGGTGACTGGGCACAGAGGAGGGGATATTGGAGACTGGGCAAGGCATTGTGAATTGACATACTTCGTGTTGCCCGCGCAGTTCCGGCCAGGAGTGTTCCAGTCGCGCTATAACTGCAAGGGAGGAGCGCTGGAGGATGGCCACCGTCTGCACTACAAGCCCAAGGGTTGCATGCTGCATCCCGTCAACGAATATGATCTCCTCGCCTTTCTCAAAGGTACATATTTGTGAGGCCTCGTAGCCCTGAAGGGACGCCGTCCTTCAAGGCTTTCCCTGTCGCTCCTCATATGTCGTGACGGCGTCCCCTCTTGACCTGCACAGGGTTTCCAAGCGGGTCCCTCAAGAGGTGCACAGTGCAGTGGTAGTGGATTACTGAAATGTCGGCTTATCATCTGCGCGCTTGGTTGCAAACCTTGAGGTGCTTGCTTTTGATCAACGCGACAAGTCAGCGCAACGTCTGCGCGCTTGGATGCAAACCTTGCGGTGCTTGCTTTTGATCAACGCGACAAGTCAGCGCAACGCCTGCGCGCTTGGACCGCAAACCTTGCGGTATGCTGCTTTTGATCAACGCGACAAGTCAGCGGACGTCTGCTCGCTTGGATAAACCTTGCGGTGCTTGCTTTTGATCACGCGACAAGTCAGCTCATACCTGCGGCGCTTGGATGCAAACCTTGCGGTGCTTGCTTTGATCAATCGTGCGTCAGCTCAACGCCTGAGCGCTTGGATACCAAACCTTGCGGTGCTTGCTTTTGATCAGCGGCTCACTGCAGGTGGCTCAACGCCTGCGCGCTTGGATACAAACCTTGCTGGTGCTTGCTTGCGATCAACGCGACCGTCAGCGCAACGCCTGCCGACCTTCCCGGATAAGCAACGCAGTGCTTGCTTTTGATCAACGTGACAATTAAGCTCAGCGCCTGCGCTTGGACGGATGCAAACCGCTTGCGGTGCTTGCTTTGATCAATCGACACGTCAGCGCAACGCCTGAGCGCTTGGATGCAAACCTTGCGGTGCTTGCTTTTGATCAACGTGACAAGTCAGCTCAACGCCTGAGCGCTTGGATGCAAACCTTGCGGTGCTTGCTTTTGATCTATGCGAATATGGGTTTCGCTCTTACGGCTCGGGGAGGGAAACCATCGGGTGCGGTGCAGGTAGAAACGTGTGGTTCATAGGGGATGCGTTCAGCTATCAGCAATTCGAAGCCCTGCGCTGCACCATGCATCGCCACAACTTGGGGTGCGATCTCTCTGCTAGCTTCGACCTCATGGACACTGTCACTGCTTGACACTTTGATTCTGCTGTCTTCTCGCTGCAGTGTCGGGGGCTGGGACCACAGGGAGGGGGTGCCAGGCGCGGGAGTGTGCACAAACTGTCCTCTCGCTGCAGTATCGGGGGCTGGGACCACAGGGAGGGGGTGCCAGGCGCGGGAGTGTGCACAAACCTGATTGCCACATCGCACGAGAGCAAGAGAGCCTGGTCCCGGCCCACATTAGGGCACTGCTGCTGGCTGCGGGTATGCAAGTGACATCTCAGGGTGGGGCTTCGGGTATTGGCTGTAGGCCTATCAAGGAGCCACAAGGAAAGAAGACAGGCGCAGTGATAGAGCGCTATAAGTTCGAAAACGATATCACAATCAACTTCATGTATTCCGGATTGCATGCGAATGCGCCGAAGGTGAGGCGGCGTGACCGGTGCTCTCGGATGCGCCGAAGGTGAGGCGGCGTGCCCGGTGCTCTCGGATGCGCCGAAGATGAGGCGGCGCGCCCGGTGCTCTCGGATGCGCCGAAGGTGAGGCGGCGTGCCCGGTGCTCTCGGATGCGCCGAAGGTGAGGCGGCGTGACCGGTGCTCTCGGATGCGCCGAAGGTGAGGCGGCGCGCCCGGTGCTCTCGGATGCGCCGAAGGTGAAGCGGCGCGCCCGGTGCTCTCGGATGCGCCGAAGGTGAGGCGGCGCGCCCGGTGCTCTCGGATGCGCCGAAGGGCGGCGTGCCCGTTGCTCTCGGATGCGCCGAAGGTGAGGCGGCGCGCCCGGTGCTCTCGGATGCGCCGAAGGGCGGTGTGACCGGTGCTCTCGGATGCCCCGAAGGTGAGGCGGCGTGCCCGGTGCGCTCGGATGCGCCGAAGGTGAGGCGGCGTGCCCGGTGCTCTCGGATGCGCCGAAGTTGAGGCGGTGCGCCCGGTGCTCTCGGATGCGCCGAAGGTGAGGCGGCGCGCCCGGTGCTCTCGGATGCGCCGAAGGTGAGGCGGCGCGCCCGGTGCTCTCGGATGCGCCGAAGGTGAGGTGGCGCGCCCGGTGCTCTCGGATGCGCTGAAGGTGAGGCGGCGCGCCCGGTGCTCTCGGATGCGCCGAAGGTGAGGCGGCGCGCCCGGGCGAGCTGAGGGTTGCACAGAGAGCCTCCAAAGTGGTGGGTGAGCAAAGCGTGAGGCGCTGAGGCAAGGGCGAGTGTTCTGTTTGGCGTGGCCGACTGGCGCGTGCAGCTGAAGAAGGTGAATGGGAAGCGGGTGCTGGCAAAGAAACCCAGCCAGAGTACCGCCGAAGGGTACATGGCCCTTGCCCAGCTGGCGCATTGCACAACCCCGGCCGCCCCGGTTCCAGCAGCTTGCCCAGCTGGCACATTGCACAGCCCCGGCCTCCCCGGTTCCGGCAGCTTGCCCAGCTGGCACAATGCACAACCCCGGCCGCCCCGGTTCCAGCAGCTTACCCAGCTGGCACATTGCACAACCCCAGCCGCCCCGGTTCCGGCAGCTTGCCCAGCTGGCACATTGCACAGCCCCGGCCACCCCGGTTCCGGCAGCTTGCCCAGCTGGCACAATGCACAGCCCCGGCCGCCCCGGTTACAGCAGCTTGCCCAGCTGGCACATTTCCCATAGGCGGTCGCTAACTGTGGCCGACGCGTGCGCCCTTGACTTTGGGTGGGGGCGATGGGGGCGACGAGGGCGCCTGTGCAGGCTTGAGCAGGAGTTCTTGGCAGAGCACAACATCACCGGGGCTGTGAACCAGGATGACCAAGTATTCGGTGGAGGCAAATTGGGCTTCTACCAGATGGCTGAGCTGCTCGAGGAGCGCCTGGAAATCCTGCGCCCGTGGGACCTCATTGTGGTACCCCCCTTGAAATCTTGCGCCCGTGGGACCTCATTGGTAACCCCCTTAAAATCTTGCGCCCAATTTCGCCCGTGGGACCTTATTGTGGTAACCCCCCTTGACATCTTGCGCCCGTGCGGCCATCGATGTGGTACCCACCCTTCTTGCCCTTTCCACGCGTGGGTATGTACGTCATCAACTTCGTCCTGGTTGCCCCACGGCGGCGCGCGCTTCCTCTATTCCGTGGGTGTTCTGCCAGCAGGTGTCGCCATCTGCCGGAGGGGAGAGTCTATGCGCACGGAGGGGTCCGCTGCCATCTGCCCGAGGGGAGAGTCTATGCGCACGGAGGGGTCCGCTGCCATCTGCCCGATGGGATTTTGTGCCAGCGGATCTTCCGGCAAGGTGCCATCTACCCGAGAGGAGAGGTGCGCGGGGCGAGCTGACACCTCGGAGAGGGTGATGGGTCCGGCGCTGCTGGGGGACTGGGGGATGCAGGCCAACCTTGGCTCCGAGTTCGCAGAAGCGCGCGTGTACCAGCGGCACATCCTCGACTTCCTCAAGCTGTATGAGGACCGCAAGGACCAGCTCCCCGTGGTGGTCTGGCGCGAGACCACCGCCCAGCACCACGACAACCAGAAATACAAAGGTCCCCTTCACCGCCTCCACGCCCCTCCACCTCCCCCCCCCCACTTGATATGACAGACCCGGAGAACATCGAACATCGTCCCCGCAGAGTCACCAAAATCCAACGGTCAGAATTGTGCATAAACATGTCCCCGCAGAATTTGCACGATTTTGACCATTGTGATGACTCTGCGGAGACGATGTGATATGGTATTGTTCGGTTTCGTCATAGCGCCGCGACAACCTGCGCTTCAAAGGCCCCTCCGTCCCTTGTTGCGAGACCTAGGCGGGCCGGGAGGTTGCCGAAGGGTGGGCCGGGAGTTTGCTGAGGGGCGGGGTTGTGAGCGCAGGCGGTGACTGGCACAGCCCTATCATGCGCTCGTACGCGTCTGAGAAGCGCCCCCTGGGCAAGGACGGCAAGCCGGTGCCCCTCAAGGATGGCGAGTTCGCCAAGCTGCAAGAGGAGGGCAGCGCCGTGTGCATGGACATCCCCTACCAGTGCGGCCCCCGCTCCGCAGTTCCCCCTCCCTGCTCCGCCACCCAGTCTGTCCAACCCAAGGGCGAGGACGCTGCCTTGTGTAAGACGGCACCTCACTAGTTTGCCCGCTGCCTGCTCCAATCCCCAGGTACCCACCTGCAGGATGAGGGTGCTGCAGTGTGTACAGAACCCCACCCCGCCCCCCTCAGTATCACCATACCCCTCCCGGGCTCACCTCCCTGCCTCATCTGCGGTTCCACCAAAGTGAGCCCTAAGTCTGTTTCGACGAATCTGCAGAGGCTGCCAGCTGGCAGCAGGCCGCGCATGGCGCCAGGCAGCTCAACCTGCGGCTCCTGGCAGCTGGCAGCAGGCCGCGCATGGCGCCAGGCAGCTCAACCTGCGGCTCCTGGCAGCTGCGGCGACTTTTGTGGGACGGCGCGTGAGGGTCTTGAGGAGAGGGCGGCGGCGCGGCGCCTCAGGGAGCACAAGGAGGCCAACTGGCGCAACGACATGGCGAACCGCCTGGTGGAGGCCGCGGGGATCCCCATCCTGCGCGTCTGGGAGTCCAGCACGAAGCGCTACGACTGGTGACGCCTCTCCGTGCTTTGTTACAGGGCCTCCCGTCCTGGCGAGCGCCGCGCCCACAGCCAGGGCCTCCCGTCCAGGGCGCGAGTTGGGATGAGTGTGTTGTGAGAGGCTGCGGCGCGGAGTGCTGAGAAGGGCGGCGTGGGGCACTGCGCGGCGCCACAGGCACTCGGGCTTTTGCCCTGGAGGCGGCGGTGCTAACAGCTACTGCAGCGGAGGACACGGCAACTGCATGTTCTACTGCCAGCCTGGCGTAACCACTCAATGGAAGTGCGCCCCCACCGCATATACCCCCCTCCTTTTCTCTTGGATCCCAGGGAGGACTTCGCAGACAGCCGGGTTCGGGCGCCGAGGTGGAGGCGACAGTTGGCCGCTGCAGCAGCCGGCCAGCAGCCGGCTAGAGGCTGAATCCCCGCCGGCCAGCCCCCGCCGGAGGCTCACCATCCCCATTACTTACGAGATGGGCTCAGCCGGTCACTGGTGGATGGATGGCTTGCTGAAGTATGCTGATCGAATCGTCCCAAAGCGCGCTGAGAAGGTGGCTCGACGGGAACTCGGGGGAACTTCAATAGCTGCTGTCCCTGCGCCTCTGTTGGAAGGCATCGTGCCTTCACTTGCAACACCCCCTCCATCACCTTCCTGGAAGACAAGCTGGCAGAAGATGTCCGTGTGCAGATGACATGCATTGGGGGCAGATTATAGATCTGAAGGATGACACGTGGGGTGGAGGGAATGACAGTGAGATGCTGCGCATACTGATGACACGTTTGGGGTGGAGGGAATGACAGTGAGATGCTGCGCACACTGATGATGTCCCCAGTGCTCTTCAACGCACTCAACGCTCGGCTCCCGCAGCCGCCTCCACCTCCTGCAGGTCCGCCCGGAGCATGCTATCGCCCTCACGCTCTAGATATCCGATGAGACCAGCATGGGCGCTCACACGTGATACAGGGGCGGGGATGAGACCAGCATGGGCGCTTACACGTGACACAGGGGCGGGGATGAGACCAGCATGGGCGCTACACGTGACACAGGGGCGGGGATGAGACCAGCATGGGCGCTACACGTGACACAGGGGCGGGGATGAGACCAGCATGGGCGCTTACACGTGACACAGGGGCAGGGATGAGACCAGCATGGGCGCTACACGTGACACAGGGGCGGGGATGAGACCAGCATGGGCGCTTACACGTGACACAGGGGCGGGGATGAGACCAGCATGGGCGCTTACACGTGACACAGGTTCAGGATCCACAGGATTCCACATTCGCTGAACCATGCGCTGCAGAGCTGTGGTCAGACTGCGCCAGGCTCTGCGGTTCTCTACAGACAGATGCAGGCCGTATTGGCATTTCAATTGCTTATGATGCTTGCTGAATTACATGCTGCCTCCCTCCTGCCCCCTCCCCCCACCCCCTCGTGCCCCTCGTGCTGCAGCCCCGGGTATGCCCGGTTTCCCGCCGGGAGAGGGAGCTGACGCTCAAGCTGTCGCTGATGAGAACAGAGCCAAGGAGCAGGTGACGCCCGTAGCCTCCCTGTCCCTGAGCCTCGGGCGCATCACGATGCGGAGTCCTCGTGCTATGCGGCCGCGGCCGTGTCCTCGCACTTCCTGTTGCTCGCACCCTCGCGGTCGCCGTCACCCACGTCCTCGCACTTGAAGAGCTCCCTGGAGAAGCTGCAGCGGATTCGCCGGTGGCATTTAGCTCCCCGCGATGCTCCGAGAATGACCGTGCCAGGTGGCGCTGCGGTGGTCTGCAGGTCTGGGCAGGTGCGGGCAACTGGGAAGACGCTGGCGCAACCCCCATGGAGGAGGCGAGTGACGCGTCGGAGGCGACTCCTGCCGAGGGCGCTGAGCAGCCAGCTGTTACCGAGGCCGCCGGGCAGCCTGCGGAGAGCCGGCCTGAGAGTGCTTCTGCGGAGGACCCGCCTGCGGCTGGCGCTTCCGGCGACGACAGCGGTGAGTGGCAAGCGACGGGATGCGCGCCGGGGGGCGGGCGTTGGGCGACATCCACCCGGTGTGAAGCAGGAGGGAGGAGAATGTGGAATAAAAGAATGCCCTGATCGGTGTACCTTGGGGGCGCCAAGTCACTCTAGGGGAGGAGGCTTGCAGTGACTAGTGGTGGTCAATGAGGCACACGACGGTGCAGCGGGCTCGAGAGGGGGGACCGGGCACCCTACTAGGAGGAGGAGTCGGCCCGTTGCTGCTCTTGAATGCCTCAATCATACCACTGACACAGGAGAAGACCGCAGGAGGCGCTGCGGCGCACTCCCGAGGTCGAAGCGTTCATTATGCAGCGCTGATGTGGCGGGGACGTGAGGCTGAGGAGCCGTTGAGAAGGGCTTGGAGAGCACATCGCTGAATAGGCACTGCGATGCTGACGTGGCGCTGACGCGGCGGGGGATGCATGCCGTGGTGCGCAGGAACCGTGGAACAGCAGAAGGTGGGCCCTCCTAGATCAGCGGGGCTGATGGATGTGTCGCGCGAGGAGAGCAAGGTGGAGCACGCGCCGCTGGTGGGGCCTCCGGGCAAGGGCGAGATCAGTGCGCCCCCACACCACACTCTTCCCCAATATGGGTCTTTCCAAACTCTGTGCGTATGCCTTTCTTTGCTCTCAGTAGGGTGTTACGGCACTCGGCGCACTCACGCCCATCGTTGGGAAACTTCCCATTTTGGGGCCGAATCAAGTTTAGTCTCCCCGCGAGGTCCCGAAGGGAGGGGGTTAATGGCCGACGGCTGAGGGCAGGTTCATGGCTGAGGCGTGCATTGGCGGGTGAGAGGCGGGCCTGCAGGTGAAGTGTGGGTAGGCGGGTGAGGGGTGGGATGGCGGGTGAGGGCGACCACAAATGACAGACAAAGACCAGAAGAAAGCGCAGACCCCGTCCAAGGAAATCGCGTGGGATGTGGGACCCTTGGAGGAAACGGAGGCGGCCCTAAATACCCCCCCTCTGCATGAAGCTCCAGGTGCTTTCCAGAGCCCTGCCACCCTCCAGTCCAGCAGCTAACCGCCGGCTGCCTTCAGCACTGGGCCTGTTTCACTGTGGCCACCCTCCAGTCCAGCAGCTAACCGCCGGCTGCCTTCAGCACTGGGCCTGTTTCACTGTGGCCACCTCGCCTGATGGGGCGAGGACTGCAGCGGCGAGCAATTGTGCGCCCCTGGGCTGCAGGGGGGACCTGCCGACTGCCGAGTGACAGCTTCTGAGCAAGCGCCTTCGCCAGCACGGCTTCCCTGCCGATGCCCTGGCTGACTCCCGTTTCCTTGATGGTCCCCCCCCCTGCAGGGCCCCGCTGCTTTGGGGCCATCGCATGGGTCTAGCAGCATGGGCTCACTGGAGTGCCATTCCTGGGGGGGGGGGCGGGCTGACGGGGGAGGATGCAGTTGCCGACATCCCGCATCGGGATTGGCTCAAGGAAGCTTCGGAGAAGATCGACAGTGTAGCCCCGCCGGCCCAGGCAGAGGTGTGCCGCCGCCGCATCTTCCCCCCTCGCCATGCGCCAAGGGCGAACTAAGGGAACGGGGAGGCGGTGCCACGTGGCCCAGGCGTGTTTGGGTGATGAGTACTTTTGTACAGCCGCCAACTTCACATGGGCCAGGTTCGATTAGGGGTTTCATCCCTGTCATCTCGCTCCGAGTTGGGCGCGTGTTTGGCGGCACATAGAGCCGCTGGTTCCAAAGCAGAGGCAAGGCCAACCATACACCAGGTATCTCGATCCAAGACACGCGTGTGGCAGCGGTGCGGATGCTTGATGATGACCGGTGCCCCAGTCCCACGCGCTGAGCGTCGAGGGGGGCGGAGGGGGGGGGGCGAGCTCGTCCGGTGTCCCCGGATAGCATCCCTCCCTCCGCGGCCACCCCCCGCAACTCAGGCCACGTGGCGGGCCCTATGGACTTGGACAACATCGCTGGTAGCCAGACGTGGGGCGACGCAAAGAACCCCAGTACCCCTCCGGCTGGACCTCCCATGCTTACACCGCCGGCAACGCCTCCTTCCCTCTCCGTAGGTGTTGGTGCGTCCCTGCATGCCACCGACACGGCTTCCTTAGGGGCGCTCCCGCAGCTCTCCTCTGCGGGGCGGCGGAGCCATGCGCTGCTGACTCAGCGTCGAGCCCCGCAAGACCCGGTGGGCCTCGAGTCGTTCGGAAGCCGAACTCTCCGAGTGAGTCGCAAGCTCGCTGCGCCGAGCAATCTTCCAGGGGCGCCTCCGTGCACTGTGCGCTGCTCGCTCCCCTAATGCGTGCACTGAGCGCATCGCCCCGTCCCCCTCGTGGCAGCTCTCGGCTCGGAGTTTGGCGATGCGAACCCCACTTCGGTGCCGCCGCCCCCGGACATGGTGGAGCAGTTCGTGGACGCGGCTTCAGAGGTGGCGGAGGGCCAGCTCTCCGCAGCCGCGCAGCTCACTGCCGAGGGCGATATTGGCGGCGCTGCTGTAGAGATGGGCAAGGCGGCCAACACAATTGCAGGAACCAAGGCCGCAGTCAATGAGGAGATGCAGGTCCAGCAGGTGCCTCCAACCCCCTCTGAATCGCCATCCCAGTGAGGGGTGCGGGGAGGGTTGCGCCACCGGCGCGACGGCACTTCCATGCCTGAGATGTGCCAGGTCATCCGCGCGCCGGCACTTCCATGCCTGAGATGTGCCAGGTCATCCGCGCGCCGGCACTTCCATGCCTGAGATGTGCCAGGTCATCCGCGCGCCGGCAATTCCATGCCTGAGATGTGCCAGGTCATCCGCGCGCCGGCACTTTCATGCCCGAGATGTGGCAGGTCATCCGCGGGCTCAGTGACTTGCCTACGCTGCCCCGAAACCGACCTCACCCACTGCAGGCCCTACTTTGAGCGCGCCGCCTGCCAGCCGATCGCTTGGCTAAATACTCCTCCTGGTTGGGTCTCCTGGATCCGGCGTTCTGTGACCATGGCCGCTGACATGACCGGGTGTCGCATGACCACAGTGGCTGTGCGTCATTTAGGCAAAGAAGGAAGCGCCCTGAGGTCAGCTGCAGGCTGCGGCCCACAAAGGCAGCCATGGGGCTGCCCAGGGCGGAGGACACTCAGGGGTGGCTCTTTGGGGTGGTTCGTGGGAGCAGGCGGAGAAGACGGAACAGCGGGCGGCGCTCGTGGAGACGCTGGCGAAGCAGGCTGCAGACGCCGGCTTCGACGGGCCGACCGGCAGCGCCGTGGTCACCTCGCAGGTCGCTGCCATCGAGGCTGCAGCGGATGGGCAGGCGCCTGCGGAGACGCTCGGGGCAGGGGGCGACGCCGCACTGGCTGAAGCAGGTTTATTAGGGCAGGGAGTGGTGGGTGCTGCACTGGTGGAGCCGGCGGGAGAGCCGCAGTCCCCGGGTGGCGCGGACCCTGTGCCTGCGCCGGAGACCGCGGACGTGCGCACCATCGAGGAGACGCAGGGGCTATAGGTGCGCCCCATCCTTCGCTCCAAATTCGGGAACTTTCCGTCTCTGGGCATCGTCAACACTCCGCAGGGATAGGAGAGGGCTGCTTTGGATGAGCGCAGGTCCGTCACTGCTGGCAGACAGGGAACGTGAGGGCTGCTTCAATTTCCCTCAAATTAGGGCTCTGTGCCCCCCTGGGCAGGGACAAGGGGGTATGGGTGAGCCGCGTCCCCGTGACCAAATACATGCATCATTGATGCCATGCGGAACTGGCCTAGGGACGCATGCTGGCCGAGGGGAGCAGTTGGGTGTTGCGCTCCACGTGCCGCCGGCAGATGTCTTCTCCTAGCTTGAGCGCACTCAGTGGCCAGGCTTGCAAAAGCCGCGCTAGGCGTGAATATTGCATAGGGTGATGCACTTAGTATAGGATACGGAGGGGGGCTGCGGTGTGCTCTGACAGGTGCGGCTCAGAGGTTGGCGCGTGGACTCCCTAAACGAGAGAGCCGTCGAGACAAGCTCCAGGCGCAAAGTGCCGAATGCGCGTATCACGCAGGTGGCGCGAGTCTTGCTCTCACAGATGCCGCAAGCAAGCACGTGTGACAGGCAAACGCTCTACCACGGGCCCTATCACTGCGAGGGGGGGCCATTTGGTGTACAGGAATGATAACCGGAGGAAATTTGTTGAGCTTAGTGAAATTCACCGTGACATGTAGCGTCATGAGTGACATTGGTGCAGGCAGAAGCATAGTAGCCAGCTGGAATTAGCATTTTTGTTCAAGATGATGCAGCGGCATATCCAATTATGAGGCGAGAGCATAGCGTGCAAGGGAAGTAGATGCTTAAAGCCCTTTGGTGATGCAGAAGCTTGCCTTTGACGATTTATCTGTCGATTGTGCTCCCTATTTCGAGCAGTGTAACCCTGTCCTTAGATTCTCTAAACAATTATCACCCAACAAGCAAGAAGAGCCCACTCCTTCAGGGGAGGAGGCACAGTATGCCTTGTGACGTGTTAGCTGTAAGCATACGTATTCTGGTATTTTTTTATTGTGCACCCGCCTTGTACCTGCAAAAAATGGTTCTAACTGCTCAAGAATGTATGCGCATCACATTCCACGCAGATATATGTGGGGAATATATATGTATATGTATATAGATATATGAATGTACAGTCGACATCAAGCATGCGGTTTACAGAACGTATCAGGTGGGGATTTTAGTAGTTGTTAATGGATTGCTAATGCTGTTAACAATGAAGTGTGAAGATTGCACCGAAATAAATCGACATATGGTATCGTTTTTTTATCATGGTGTTCTACTTCTCGCCTCGCTGATACAATGTATTGTATTATATCCTTGGCTCCGGCGCATGGTTGATCATCCGTTGTAATGTATAACATCTAAATCATGTTCGTACCAGTAATTAAGGCAAGTGATGCCTTATATTTTGTGTGGCAACCAATAGTTGCAGTCGTGTCACATGCCGCCGAGCATTCCGTGTCATAGTCGAGCAAGTGTAGAGCGTAGTCGAGCGAGTGTAGAGCGTAGGCTCGCGATATGTCTCAGATCCCGTTTTGTGGGTCTCGGTCTGGGCGGGCGATGTTGCGTTGGCTGATGCGTGATTGGTTGATGGAAGTAGTTTCGCTCACTCGACAAGAATTTTCAAATATGAACACCAAGTAGCCGCGAATTCCTTCACTTCGTCCCAAGCACCTTTCAGAGCGACTTTGATTAATTTGCTCGATTTTATTGCTCTGACTGTTCACCCGGGGTGGTGCTTAGTTACCGTTGGCGGCGCGAGCGCTGGGTTTCGATTTCGGTAAAAGTGCGCTGGATAGTGGCTGTTTGAGCCGCATCCTTATTGTGCAGTTTCCCCTTCACCTCACCCGCATGTTACTTGTGTTTACTAGTTGTTATTGTAATTATATACCCGCGCGACTGGGGCTTGTTCCTGGCGGAATCCGTTCTCGGTGGTTGCCGTCCATGCTGTAGATTTTCTCTTCTTCATCCGCAAAAAGTCGTAGCAGAGCGACTGGGGCTTGTCCTAGCGGGATCTTTCCTCGATCTTTGCCGACCATGCTATGGAAATGTGAAATTATGGTAAGGGATCCGGAGTTTATTTGGTTCGCGATGAACTGTTCATAATTTCGGAATGTCCCGTGGGAATCGCGGAACTCTTCATTTTAAGGTGCGTTGTCTTGTGTGGCAGATCCCCCCCGTTATTTAGACAGCCTGTAATAACCGCTTCTGCATCGTTACTGACATCACGCGCCACTCGCGTCACCGCAGAGATGATCATCAGTGACAAAATAGTGGTTTAGCGTAGCCTGGAAACACGATGTAAAAGCACCGGCAATATAAAGTAGCGAGCAGTAAAATTCAAGAGAAGATCGTGATGGAGTAAATTTAAGAATAGCTCTCGGTTACCACTAGGAAATATTGAAATTAAGTAACAGCCTTTAGTGACAACTGTAATAAATTGCATAAGTATACTCAGCCAGCGATGATGACATGCATGTGTTGCTTGAAACTGTTGTCGGTGCCTCTAGGAGGCCGTAGCTGTCGTAGGTCTCCGGTAGCCGTAGCTGTCTTAGCTCGTAGGCCTCCGGTAAACTCAATATAAGCCATTTTCTAGGCATTACTTACATCGACTTTCGAAAATTTTGATAATCAAGTTATCAATAATCAGAGTTATAGGAATCCTGCATTTAAGCATACACCCCAAGGGCGTGGTTTTTTTCTTTTTCTTTTCAAGCAATCGCAACCTAATATTGAACAAAGTTCATTTAAAAGTTATCAAACGAATTCATCTCAGGCATAGGTATGAACCCACTATGTTTGTCAAATGGCTCCGCCATGTGTTCATCAAATTCATTGAAATAGCGCACATCTGTGCTGCCTGCTCACCCTCTCCACATCCCCAACACATCGCATGCAGGTACCACCCCCTAATCCCTCCTAATTTCCAATAGAAAAGCATGCACTCCATGATGCCATGACTGAATAACTCGACAATGCCGAAATCCAGAGCAATAGTGAAAAGATTGAAAAGATAAAAGCCTACCTGACAACTCTGGCACCCAAGGTGAAGGTATTGTGCGCGCCAACAGTCCATCCCAGTCCGTAAGTGCAAACCACGGGTGTCTGCGGATGTCGTACACACCCCCTCGCAGGTTGCCAATGCGCTTGCACGGAGATCTCCGCAACAGCTGCTTCAGGAGATCTTTGCAGTCATCGGATACCCATTCCGGCAATTTCAGTCGCCCCTCCACCTTTGAGGCCCTTGTTGCTCGAAATACCTCGCTCTTCGTCTACAGCACACCAGCTCCCCGTATCCCGCAACCTCAATCTCTCCAAACATCCACACGAGCGCGCCGAGGTTTGGAGTCATGAGAAGGCATTGGGCGTGAGCCATATGGCTTGGGGGCCAAGTACCCTGCCCTCAACAGTGTGCTCCTTTTTCTTTACTTTTCTGGAGCCATGGAAAACGCATGTCCAAACGTGTGCAACCCCGGCGCTCCCGCCAATGATGTCTACAGGGAAGGGAGGTCTAACGTAGATACCGTATAGGCCATGCGCCCCGTCAACAGGTAGTAAATAGTCATCCCCAGCGCCCACCAGTCCACTGCGCAGTCGTGCCCAACCCCCTGCAAGCAGCAGGCAGCCGACACAATCGTCGCGGCCTCAGCAAAACATATGCCACGTCAGCAACAGCGACCCACTCGCGCCAAACCCTAACACTACAGCGTGAGCTAACCGGTGGCTGATGGGCGGCGCCCCGTTGCCCCACAGCGCTTCCTGCGCACGCCACGTGGCATGCCCAGTCCCAGTGAACACTCGTTGCCTCTGCCATCACCGAGGAGGGCTGCTGCCAATAGATGTTCGGGGGGTCACCTCGAGCACCTCCGGCGCCATGAAGTCCAGAGTTCCCCGGAAGGAGAAAGACCGCCGCCCTGTCCACACCACCGTTTGCTCAGTCGGCCGCTGGCGCCCTCTTCCGCGCGCAGCCCACCGGGCACGCAGCAGCGGCAAGCAGCCACCCCTTCACAGCGGAGGCGCCGAGTATGACGCGGCACTGAATGTGGCCGTGACAGACGTCCGCCGCTGCAGGGAGTCTTCCTCGCGGCAGCGCACAACATTTCTGAGTTTGAAACCCCTCCGATACAGTGCCGCATGCGTACCTGGCAGTAGCCGCGTCGCACATCCCAAGTCGCCGAGCTGCTCAACTCCGCGTCCCCACATCCCCCCGGATCAGACTCAGATGAGCTCGGCCTGTTGCTTCACGACGCGCCACATCCGCGGAATGCGCAGTGTCCAATGGGAGTCGCGGGACAGCGGCGCGCGCCTGGCGTGCGGCATTCACTCTGTCACAAGGAGTGTGCTGCTGGCCATGGTGATGCTCATAGCCGCTCGCTGACAATACCTCATGATGCGGGACCCATCAAGCCGCATCCTAAAAGGGGCCGCTGCCACGTGACTCAGGGCTCAGACTTGACAGGCGCCGTTTCTCAGAGCCATCATACTACAAGCTTCGATGCGAATGGATCCGAGGCATTCGCCATGCGTTGATGATGACACAGAGATGCCTCCCCGCCCCTGCGACCCCTGGGGTGATTTGCGCAGGGGTTACTGGACTGCTCCAGTGTTCAATGAGCAGCTGTTCAACTCACGCACGCTGATTATGCAGTGCTCGCTCTCAGCAGCGCCAGGGATCCAGAACAGCCAATGCTATTGGCCGTTGCTTACAAATATGACCACGGCGCATCTCCTTGGATTGGACCTTGAAGCTCTCCACGTGGCGTGCCGTCCATGCATTCCCCTCTGATCAGGCCAACCGACAGAGAGGTATGCAGACCTTCCGATCACCAAGGTCGCTGGCGCGTTACCCACAAGCAGCGCAGGCAGGTCAAGCAAGGGAGTGCCCCGGCGCCTGTACCTTGCAATAACCGTTGGTGTCGATGAGAATATTCCCTGGTTTCACATCTCGGTGACAGATATTCTTGTCATGGAGGTACTCTAGGGCAAGGGTGGTGCATGCCGCGAGAAACTTGACCTTTCTTTCCAGCATTGGCGCCGGGTCTCTTGCTGCTCTTACCCAGAACCCACGCCCTCAGCCCGCGCACCCCGGAAGACGATTGGCACCTGAACCTGAATCTGAAATCGCCCATTTGCTTCAAGATCATGCATCGCGGCACCATCCTAGCCGCCGATCGTGCATCGATAGATCAAGGAGAGATCCGAGCCGCCGATCGTGCATCGATAGATCAAGGAGAGATCCTAACCGCCAATCGTGCATCGATAGATCAAGACGCGACCCTAGCCGCCGCTCATGCATCGATAGATCAAGACAAGACCCCAGCTGCCGATCATGCATCGATAGATCAAGACAAGTTCCTAGCCGCCGAACATGCGTCAATAGCTCAAGGCAAGATCCTAGCCGGTGATCTTGCATCAGCGAATCAAGCCGGTGATCTTGCATCGGTTGATCGGCGCAAGATCCTAGCCGCCGGACCAAAATTCCGTTTAGGCACATGGGAACACGTGGATCGGGCATCGGTGCGAATGCGCGGCTCACGCCCGGGAGGGGTGGAGCTCCGGTGGGATGGGAGGGGGTTGCGCAGCACCCCCCCAACCCTCTCTCAAGGGACGTACATCTAGAGAGGGTGTGGACATCTCCTCCGAGCAGCGGCTCCATCACAATATACAAGTTAGTCTCGTCCTGCGCACATGCCGGGGTGGGGGGGGGGACAGCGCGGCTCAGCACAGAGCGCCCGGCCTCTCCCGTCCAGTGGAGCGCGCACAGCCGCCACGTGGCTTCTGGTCCGCCTGACGCGGTGTACGGCAGCAGCGGCAGGTCTTGGCGCACGCGGGCAGGGGTGGACGGCGGAAGCGCCGCGGCGAGTCACCTGAAACGTGCTATGCATTTGCACGATGAACGGGCTGGAGCACGACTGCATGAGCGCCTTCTCGCGCCACACCGACTGCATGGCGCCCTGGTGCAGCAGCTGCTGCTTCGCTAAGCACTTGACAGCCAGTACCCGTGCGGTACTTGACGGGGCTCCCCACGGGTTGGAGGGGCTGCTTCTTCTCTCTGGTGCATTCCCATCTCGCGCCCGCCACGTGTCCCCCGTCATGCACGTGGCCCCTCATGCAGCGACCCCGGAACACACCCTCTCCATCCCCGAATTAAGGCACAATGATCAAGGGCCAGCCCGCCGTCGCCCCCCTGGACTGCCCCGAGCATGCGAGACCCTCGCGCATGTCTCTCTCCGCCCGCCACGTGCAAGCGGCTCGCTGGACGCTTCATTTCCTCGTGCTTGCAGCCTCGTGCTTGAACCACGCTTAGCGGGGCTTGAAAGAAGGCAGATTTCGCCCGCGAAGTCTCCCCTGGGCCTGCCCCGAGACCTTGGCGCGCAATCCTCCGTCCGAGCGCCGCTCTCTGCTCATCTCGCGACTGACCGGGCCGAAAACTCAGGTCTGATCGCCACCACAGCAAATGGTTCGAATGGATCAAATGTACATTGATCCATTGGGCGCCTCAGGCGAAGCGCCTGGTCAAGCGGTGACGTACTGTGACGCTAGACACTGTGGGCTGTGACGCACCGTCGCGGCAGCACGCCAGCACCACCTTGGACAGCGAGCCTGTGCCGATGACGGACACCACCTCCACATCCTGCTCACAGGGCACGCATCCCTTCTGCAGTCAACATGGAGTGAAGCGGTCCTAGCGCTTCCCCGGCACGCTTTGCAATCGGGGGGGCTGCTGTGAACATTTTAGGGGTTCGCCCCCCGGCACGCTTTTCATTGGGGGGCTGCTGCGAACATTTTAGGGGTTCGCCACCCAGCACGCTTTTCGAGAGGGGGCTGCTGCGAACATTTTAGGGGTTCGCCACCCGGCACGCTTTCATGGGGGGCTGATGCATACTTTGCAGGAGTTGCTCCATTTGATGGTTTGCCCTCCAGCACGCTTTCAGGGGGGCTGCTGCATAGGTTGCGGGAGTTGTGCCCTTGCATGGAGCTCATGAGGGGCTCGCCTGAACAGCTTGAGCGGGTCGCTCCCCGGCATGCTCCTCGTGGGGCGGCTTCGCGCATGCCGAGGTGGAGCACCCGCTCTTCATGACGGTTCAAGGAGGGGGGGCGCGTGTTGTGCCATGGCGAGCCTCGCGGCATACAGCAGCAATCGGAGCATCGAAGTGATTGTACGACGAGATGCAGTAACTTGACCCCTTTGCGCATGAACACATTGGGCGGCACGAGAGAGGCGCGCCGCGGGGAAGAAGGGGGTCGCACCGCCATGCACTTTATTTGCAAGGCCTCGGCGCTCCTCTCTTTCTCACAGGAGCCCAGAATCTGCAAGGCCCGCCCCCTCCGCCAATCAAACAACAGCAAAATGAGATCCTGTCTTGAGGCGACGACTTGCTCCGTGCCAATCGCAGGCCCGAGCGTCCTGCAGCTGCTGCGCTGGCATCAGGGCGCGGAACAGCAGGTCGCACAGGCGGGGGTGGCCGCTGTGCTACAAAGGGGGGGGACCTCGAGAGCTGCGGCTTGAGGCATCTCGAAGGTCACCACCATTCCCCGGCTGGCTAGTCTGAATGCACTGGGAGGCGACTCTGCTGTGAGCGCCTCTGCTCCAGTGAACTGCCCTCGGCCTGCAAGGTATCCGCCGCCACCCCGCACTGTCAGAGCAGGCCCTCGAGGAACCGGCGCCCTGAGGGGGAGCCTGGCAGCTGCGGCGGCAAGGGCCACCCGCTAACGCGATAAAGAGGGGAAGAAGATAAAGGGGATAAAGGGGGGGTCAGGGCGAGGGGAGGAAGGCACCGATCTCCTCACAGACTGCTCCGATCTCGTCTTGAACCTCGATGGTGCCCAAGGCCACAATCACAAAGGTTTTTGTCTGCGTCCCGCCAAAGCCACAGGCGCCCCCGCCGCCACCGTGGGGAACTGTATGCCTCAGCACGCTGCACAGGTCCGGGGACGAGATGTCTCAGGAAACCTAAGGAAACCCCCGCGTGATCCACGCTCTGCGCGCGCCCTTCTGCCGCTTCTTCGGCAACCAGCAGCCTCGACACCAAACTGTCTCTCAACAAAAGCTATTCGGCTGCACCATGTACCAACGCCGGGGATCACAGCATTCAGCCCACACTTCCGAACATTTTCCTGAATTTCAGGACGCGCATCCGGGATTTCCGGAGCTCACCGGCGCAGCTCGCCCTAAGCCTCACTGAGCCACCTGAGCGCCTCCATGACTGCTTGGCCTGTGCACTGGACACTGAAGCCAGTCCACCGCTACCCCCCATGCTGCCCGAAGCGGTGTCCCCACCACCGAGCCTAGTGTGTATCCTTGGACCGGTGGCCGATAGTTCACCAACCGGTTGCTGCCTTCCCGATCGCTGTTAGTTCCGGCACGGCTATCAACCTTGCCACGTGGGCAGGGAAGCTGAGAAGACGCTGTATGCTGCCGTGCAACCAGTTGTAAGTAGCCATTGCTGCCGGGATGGGCCCCCAGGCTCTGAGGGGCCCGGCATGTGTCAACTCCACCCGCCACCCTTCTACCCGCACCTCCCTCAACACCCTCCCCACCAGTTCCCTGTGCCAACAGCCCCCCGAGAAGCTGAGTCGGTGTGCTTATCCTTGGACCAACTCCTTTGGCACACCGTAGCCGCAGAAGACCGGTGCACTATGTACCCACGCCGGGGATCAAAGGCTGAGTCGGTGTGTGTGTGGGGGGGGCCATGTCACCCAGCTTGTGTATGGTTCTGCCATCTACGAGGGTGTTTGGGGGGTGGCCTTGGCCAGCGTGCCTCATGTCATACGATGCAGGGCTGGGTGCGACTGCTGTGCGCATACTTTGGCTCGCTGCATGATACCCCTTCTGGAGCGCTTGACAGAAGACTAGTGCTAACAACTAGGCTGTGGTGTTCATCCTTTCTAGGTCATCCGTTACCAATGTATTGCTGCATTGTACGTTACTTGATTCCACTTCATTCATAAGAGTAAAGCCGAAAAGATGCAGGTCCGAGGCACGGCATCCCTTTCACTGCAGAGGAGAGACCCGAGGCGGTGCCCCAGTTTTTCACATTCAGCGCTTTATCATGACATGACATGATGACCCGGCACGGAACAGTTCCGGTCTGAATTCGTTTCACACCCTGACCGATAGCTGCGGACTACGAAGGGTTTCGCGCTGTTTGGAAAAAGGGTTCCAATGACGTTCGCCAATAATAATGCTCCGGGCTTACCTGGGGATCCGCCTCCTCTCCATCGCTCCGCACGCGCATCTGGAGGGCACCTGGCGGCGCCCAGCGGCCGAGCAAGCCTCCCAGTCAGTCGCAATTGTGCGGGTCCACAACAGACTCGGGGCGTAAGTCATGCCACGCAGTCAGACTCGAGGGCCCTCCTGAGGGCACAGAGGGGGGCCCACATCCCGCCCGGCCCCTGGCAACGGTGAGAATGTGCAACTGACCAAGGGACGGGAGGGGTCACCTGCAAACCGGGAGAGCCCTTCTGCGGAGATGGCCGAGAGGTGCGGAACGGTCCGGCACACACTCAACAACCACTTTTTCTGCATCAGCTCCAGCGACCCGTTTGCGGACATCCACAGTGAATTCGCCGCCTCGATAGGCAGCTTCAAGAGCTTGGCCTGTGCGCTCACCACCTGCAACCCGGTGTACCTGCCAAGCGCCGCGCAGCACTGCGTATCACCGCCAGCCGTTGCTGCCCAAAGATGTGACGCAGACGCAAGAGCTTCAAAAGAAGGCGACGGCGTGCGTGCGCCACTCGGCTCCGCATCATCCGAGTCATGTGCGATCCCCTTGCAGCCAGCCCGGCTCTCCGACGCCGGCCGAGGGCCGCCAGCGCTCCAGCCCCGGACCTTGCGGAGCTGGGTCTGAGGTCCGAGGACCCGACGTGGCGCAGAGGCGACAGTGGCTTACGTGAGTCCGGGCCTCGTCAAGGACGCCTGCCCGATCACCGCGCCCTTGACCTCGTACTTCAACTCGTCGGCACCCACAAGGTTGAGCAGTGCGCTGCGGGGGGTATCCGCCTGCAACGGCACCGCCACACCGTGCCCACGTCAGAGCCACTCCAGGGGAGTAACTTTCCCTCCCAACAGATACCATGCTGACGTCATAGCCACTCCAGGGGAGTAACTTTCACTCCCAACAGATACCATGCTGACGTCATAGCCACTCCAGTGGAGTAACTTTCCCTCCCAACAGATACCATGCTGACGCATCCCTCCCAACAGATACCATGCTGACGTCATAGCCACTCCAGGGGAGTAACTTTCCTCCCAACAGATACCATGCTGACGTCATAGCCACTCCAGGGGAGTAACTTCCTCCCAACAGATACCATGCTGACGCCATAGCCACTCCAGGGGAGTAACTTTCCCTCCCAACAGATACCATGCTGACGTCATAGCCACTCCAGGGGAGTAACTTTCCCTCCCAACAGATACCATGCTGACGTCATAGCCACTCCAGGGGAGTAACTTTCACTCCCAACAGATACCATGCTGACGTCATAGCCACTCCAAGGGAGTAACTTTCACTCCCAACAGTACGACTGGAGTTCCCCACTTGACGCCGGCAGGATACCGAGGATGCGTGCTCAAGGGGCAGAGAGGTCTCGAACCGTGTCCAAACTGGGCGCCTTTTCTTGTGTCTCGATCACCCTGCCGCTTCTCGCCTGCACCTCGCCCTCCTCCAGGAGGTATACACAGCCAGCGGTCTGGTCCTTCTCAAACACCACATCGCCCTGCTTGAACAACACGACCTCAAGCCGGGCCACCAGCCGGTTGATCTGTTCCAACCCATTTTCCCGGCATCCCCCCCCAAGCTCAAAAGCAAGATTGGCTCCAGAAATAACACTCCCGCGCCAACGAGGTTGCTGCAAAACGTCCAAAAAGCTCCCAGATCCGGAGTCAGGTCAAGGCTACTTTCGGATGACATCCCCGAGATGGTAGAAAAAGGAAGAGCTCGCAAGAGCACAACAGGTCTTCAGGCAAAAGCAAAAGGCAGGAGGTCGCAGCGTCTCTCTGCCCAGGGCCCGGGGAGCACCTCCCAGTCCGTGCAGCAGGCCAGCTGGGGGATGGACCTGTTTGCCACACCCCCCACCCGCGTCACGCGCTCAGGTCCACACGAGGCCACGGGTCTTCGGCGCTGTCTCATGCCTGCAGCGTCACATGCAGAACGGCCGCGCACAACAATGATGTGGCCAGGGCCTTTCGTGTTAGAGTCGAGTACCTTATTGCTGTCAGCTTCCACACTTCCGCGGGTGAGCCAACCACCGCCTCGAGCGACTCCCTGGCTAGAGCGTCGCACTGCACACTCGGACTGGCAGCCACGACGGAGGTTCTCCGACGCCGATTATTCCTCTTCACCGCATTCTGCCCGAAGGAGCCTCCCTGCCGAATACCAAGCAACCTCCGCTCACCCACGTCCACGCGCAAGAGTGTTCACAAGATGTGCATGCATGCTCCCAACGTTGCAGCGTCCGCGTCATCCCGCAAGGAGGCCCATCAGTAAACAATCAGTGACAAGCATCAAGGCTCACAGGCATGGCAGGAAGGTCGCCGTGGTTGCAGGCCATGCTTGAGGGATTCCCCTTCATAATGATTTCATAATGATTTTCACAAAATCTTAAATTACAATGTTCACAGAAATATTTTGCAGCCCTTCACCAGGAGCAGCGAGGACTCACTCGGGCCTGGTCGCTTATATAGCCTGAGTCTTGTCTCACTACATCCGTATAAGGATGGCGCGCTGTGCCATCTTAGCAGGGCGCATGGAACGCATTCGCATTGCTCGAAGTCGGGGACGCGGGCCGAAGCCCACCCCAGCTTCTAACTGGAGCCGCGTGCGACAGGGGAGGCACACGGCAGCGCGCAATACAGGCGAGTCGCAACGAGTCCAGGCATCGCCCGATGGCCTACCCGAGAAGAGCGCCTGGTGAACGTTAACGCTAACGTGAACTCCGGTGCCGAAGTAAAGCGGCGCCGTGCAACCTCATCAAAGGTGGGCCATTCAATCCGTGGGTAGTGTAGCAACTATATGGTGAAAGCTTGCGCGTTCGACTTTCAGACTTAGGCGCACATTCTTGGATTCAAAAGCCTGGTGCGAGTATGGTTGCACATGACGCACTCAACACCGAAAGACAGTGGTCGCGCCAATCTCTGACCGTGGGTAACGCCTGGCGAGACAACTCGAGTGCCGGGAGTCCAAACCGGCTGGTGCTGGGAATACGCAGTACTACGGCTGTAACCTGTACGTGCGCCAGGGTCCCACCTTCTCCAAACGGGCCACCTCCCGAGATCCCTCCTGCTTGGCGCACTCTCCACGGGCGATGATGTACAGATGCTCGTCCAGGAGCCCCGCCTTGATCACGGTCTCCCCTTGCTTATAAGTCTTGCGCTCTAGCACCTCCGTGAGTTGCGACTGCAGCCTTTCTGGCATGTCAGCGAGCGCCTGGTTGGCCTGCACACTACGAAGCCGCTCGGAGAACAGCTCGGAGTGGTGCAGCCGCCGGTGGGACTGAAACGCATCCTGAGTCAACACCCAGAGCTCCACTTTGCCTGCAGCGCCGCCCCGCACAGCGCGCACGCCCTCGCGCGCCACGTCAGAAAAGCCGCACGAAGCCGGGCGCCATCGTCCCGACCCGAAGTGGCAGCACGCGGCGGGAAGGCGGCACGGGCGTATGAGTCACGATACACTTTCCAGGCCGCCTTATCCACGAGGCTGTGCAAATGCCAGTCGGGGGCAGCTCCTCGAGGACCACTCCACTGACTCGTAGACCAGAGCTCAGTCCGCATTGCCTATCTTTAGCCCATGGTGTGTGCTGCACCAACCGAACCAGGCTTCACCGGGAAGTTTCAGCGCGGACTCGGGACAGGAGGCAAAGGTAACGCGGTTGGCGGAAGCATGGTGCCCGCAAGTGTGAGAGGTCCACCCGGCGAGAGACCCTCCCGCAGCACCGAGCACAGACCCTGCGGATGCACAGCTTAGCAACCTGTGGCATCGAGTCACGCGTTACCGAGGGAAGAGGTTAACCAGGAGACGAGTACCAGTCACGCGTCAGGACGGAGTTGCGAGCAGCACGTTGCCAAGAGCTGCGCATTCAAAGGAGGTAGTTTTCGCAGCGAGGGCAGCTGAAGTTGTGTGAACGCTACGGCGACTCACCGACTGAACGCACGGTGTAATTTCGTCGGCAGGTGTACACAAGGCCCTTAATCCCGAAAAGCGCACCCTCCTGGAGTGCACAAAACACAACTTCAAGAATCTGAGTTGGCTCTGAAAATCGCAACCTCCCCGAGAGCACCACGCAAAATCAGGGCTTCAACACCACGGAGCCACTCAAACAGGAACTCAGCCCGCCATCAATCCGCCCGTCCCTCAAGAAACTGCCAAAAGTCTCGGAGAGGGACCTCGCTGAGTGCAAAGAGCATTTCCTTAAGCCGCGGGAGATTTCACTGCAAGTGTTTTCGCGGCATCCTGAGCCTTTGAAATAGAGCTTTGAAAAGTGCGAGGGATGGGTATGACCAAGGCCACCTTGTGAATAGAACGAAATGTGAACGAGAAGTCGGATGACCCCTAATCCAAGCCGCAGCGTGCCACAAGTGCAGCTCTGCATTTTTCCTACTTACTAAGGGAAAAGAAGATGATGCGAAAGCCTTATGAGTGTGTGCACAGCTGCCCGAGCGAGAATAGCCTGAGGCCAGAGCAGCGCGCTCTCAGGTCAGAGCAGCGCGCTCTCCCGTCAGAGCAGCGCGCTCTCCCGTCAGAGGAGTGCGCTCTCGGTTCAGAGCAGCGCGCTCTCCGGTCAGAGCAGCGCGCTCTCCGGTCAGAGCAGCGCGCTCTCCGGTCAGAGCAGTGCGCTCTCGGTTCAGAGCAGCGCACTCTCCGGTCAGAGCAGCTCACCGTTAAGAGGTCTCTGTCCTCTGATTCTAAGAGCTCCTCTTGATCAGCATCAGCCAAGGTGTGTGGATTTGCCAACACAGACTCCTTGTTGGAAACAGGCAATCCAGTTACACTTCCAGTTACACTGGATTGCCTGTTTATTCCAGGTCCTCGATTGTAATTTAGGTCGACGAATTTTGGCTTATATTTATCTTCCGGGTCGATTTCACCAAATCGCCTGCAAGTCCCTCTGCGAAGGATGTACGCCTTGTCGCCCCAAGATTCCCCCTCCCTGAAAGTACGGAGCGGTGATGTTCCATTCGTCAATTTCCACTTTCCAGGTTCATAAAGCGAAAATAACTGGCAATCGTATTGGTAGGGTAAGGTTACCTGAATATCTCGACCCCATCGCGCACTTCTATGCAAGTGGCAGACAAAACGATCTCGTGGATTACTTGTTTAGGAAATGTGAAAAAAGGATGTCTGCTTAATGTACTGGACAGGAAATTCGTTGGCATCCGCTTCTGAGTTGAAGCCGCCACGGCGTACGAACTGAAGGGCTGCGAGTGAGCGGCGATTGAGAGCTGGCCCAAGACGTCCAGTTCCAGTCTGGGGCGGCGCGAATCCCCCATTTTTGTGGCATTATCCTCAACTGTGTGAGGTTCGTGCGGCTGTCGAGCTTGTGCTTCACATTCTATGACACCTTCTGCGACGCTGGGTGCCAGCTCGGGAAGAGGGTTTGCCCCCTTGGAGGCTCCGCACCCCATCTAAAACTCGAAAACGTGGACCATATCTTAGTATGCGGTGAACTACATCCCGAATTCGCCGGGCACTCGGCAGAAATACTGTGATTCCCGCGCCTCCAGAAGCCTGGCGACCTCAGCGGGCTTCAATCTGCGACTTTTACACACGCACAAAACAATACAACAATATCAACACGGCTTGAAACTGCCATAAACGACACTGGTCTTGAAACAGCGTTGCATCCTGAGGTGCCTTAAAATCCCGAGCTGCTGTGGGAAAATGTGGAATTTCACGAGCTGCTGACAACTCTTCGTGCTCCTAAAATCGTTCATAAACGTTCGGCAAGCGCTGCAAGGTCGAACCTGAAACTTTCACGAGGTTCTGCATGGCTGAAACTGGGAGCTTGTCCGGAAGGTGAACAAGTGCGGACGAGACACAACTCTTATTTCATCTTCCCAAACATAAATGAAAACGTGTATTGTTTAATTTATCCCGATATTACAGTCCATACACTTCCTAAGATATGAAGTAGTCTGCTCGAAATCTTTGCCATTACGATGCGTGCACATGAAACAAATTTCATACGTATGCACTTTCTATCACAACAAAAATTACACCCCCACTTCTTTCTCATGCATACTGGAACTTGAAACCATCCTGAAACTGTTACCCGTAATTTTAACGAGGAAATTACCTCACTGTCGTTGCGTCCGTGACAGCATGTCAATTTCCGCGTCTCTGGTTGGAGGTCCACCGTTTTTCGTCGACGACAGTACAATACAGACAAAAAGGACGACAATAGAGTCTTGAGGCAGAGGCGTGGATGTCGCCAAAATGAAATTAAGGGTAGGGTGCCGTGATCTCACGAATTAAAAAGTATTGATGACAATTTCCATAGTTAACATAATTAAATTTTCATTGCAAAGCTGCCACTTGTTGAAATTTATGGCGCATAATTTTGCAACATGACCCCCTATTTTTATTGGCTAGGATCCAAGAATGGTGAGTCAACGTGGTATAAAAAAAAACCTCAGGAAAAGTGATGGCGTAGATTTATTTTTAGAATATATGTATCGATTGCATATACTAAATTATCACTATTTGATTTTATAAAAAATATTTCTCGAAAATGACGCCATCACTTTTCCTGAGGTTTTTTTTTATACCACGTTGACTCACCATTCTTGGATCCTATAAACCAATAAAAATAGGGGGTCATGTTGCAAAATTCGCCTCCAAGATTTTTTGAAAGTTAGTTACTTTATGTATCGGTTAAATATGGATTTTGTGATGAAATTTAATTCCAGAAAAATGGTTTGAAACCTCACGGCACCCTACCCTTAAGTATGGTGCGGAACGGTCGGTACATGCTACAGTGATACTGTTGATCCTGCGGATTCCCCGTAAATCGGATGACCGCCCAGTCACGTTGTCCGATCCGCTCCCGTTGGGTAGAAATGGCGAGAAAAAGAGCAGAAAGTAAGGCGAAGCAGCAAGGCAGCACTCCGGCGTCAGATCGGAGCCTGAGTTGGAGAACCCATTTTTAAGGGTGGGCGGGCAGGGAAGAAAAATTGCGTTAGGAAACGAAGAAGAAAGACGCAGCAATCGTCAGCAGGTAGGAAAAGTGAAGTATTTTCACCAATTTCCGACTTAAGAGCGACACTCTGCGACACTTGGACTACGAAGCTGGAGGTGAAC